>JADBJO010013334.1:25000-35000 GCA_016801955.1 Conus betulinus | reverse complement strand
GAGGAGAAAGAAAAAGAAGAGACGAAAAGAGAAGACCTGTATGGGGGCCCCTAAGGAGAGATACCTGAGAGAAGTGCTACGGGGAGAAGGAGGAAGAGAAGCCTCAGGAGGTCCTGTAGTAAAGGTCCTACATTCAAAAACTTGGCACTAGAAATCCAGCTGGTATCAATGAAAAAGCGTAGCAATTCTTTGTAAATTTTTTTTTTTTTTTTTTTTTCCATGCCAATTCAGGTGGACAATGGTCTATTATTCCCTTTCCCTTTGTGCATGGTTGGTCTGCATCAGTGGCCTCTTCGTGACCATAGAGCCTAGCGCCTACTGGGATGATCGTTTGAGAGCCTATATCTTTTGTTTTTTGTTTTTTTTTTTTCTATTTCCTTTTATTACTATTAATTTTTTTTTTTTTTTTTTTTTCATTCCCTTAGCTTTTCCCCCCCCCTTCCCCCCCCCCCCCCCCCCCCCCCCCCCACCCCCCTTTTTTTTTTTTTTTTTTTTTTTTTTTTTTGTCATTGGGAGTGTTTGTTAGCGCCACTCATCATAACCTCATATCTATCTTTTTGCGTTAATGCTCTTTTTTTTGTTTTTCCTGTTTCTGTTGCGCCACCATAGCACCACCTACCTCCCTATTCTTTACCCAAATGTTTTTAATGTATGCCTTGTTTTGTACATTTACTCATTTACTCTCCATTGTAACCCCCCCCCCCCCCCCCCCCCCCCCCCCCCCCAGGTTTTTTTTTTTTTTTTTTTTTTTTTTTTTAAATTATTATTATAGGTACGAGTGTACGAGTGTGGGTTGGGTGTGTGCGTATTGGCGTGTGTATGTGTGTGTGTGTGTGGTGTGTGTGTGTGTGTGTGTGTGTGTGTGTGTGTGTGTGTGTGTGTGTGTGTGTGTGTGTGTGTGTGTGTGTGTGCTTGTGCTTGCGCGCAAGAAGTTTTTTTTTTCATGTTGGGGGGGGGGGGGGCCATGCAGCTGCAGCTCCTAGCTGCGTCTGGCTAGGGTTTTTTTTTCTCGGGGTTCTCCCCGTTTCCCTCTCACCCCTTGGTGCTTGGGTAGGGCAACCTACCCTAGGGTCAGACTTGGGTCGGGTGCTTTAGGCTTTAGGCGGCTGACCCCCTTCTCTCCCCCCCCCCCCCCCTGTCATTTACGATGCTTTTTTTGGTGCATTGTATTTCATTTATTGTGTTCTCTCTTGTTCATTTCTTTCATATGCAACACCCACCCACTACACACACACACACACCCCCCCCCCCCCCCCCTCACTCTCCTTCCCCTCCCTGTCCTCTTCTCTCTCTCTCTCTCTTCCTCTCTCTCTCTCTCTCTTCTCACTCTCTCTCTCTCTCTCTCTCTCTCTCTCTCTCTCTCTCTCTCTCTCTCTCTCTCTCTCTCTCTCTCTCTCTCTCTCTCTCTCTCTCTCTCTCTCTCTCTCTCTCCTCCTCTCTCTCTCCTCTTCACTCTCCCTCTTTCCTCGTGCTCTTCCTCGAACTCTTTCCTACTCTTCCTCGACCCTCTCTCACCCTCTCTCCCACTGCCCCTCTTTCAACTTCATTCACCACTTTTGGCTTCACAAGGGAGTATTGTGCATGTTAATGTCTGTACTGTTTTTTTTCATTGTTTTGTCGCCCAAGGTCACGCAGCAGAAAAGCGGTGCTGTGTCTCCTCTGATGTGTTGCCTCATGATGACTTTAACCCTGACTGCTCCCTGAGGATTGCCGGTGCCGGGACTGTGGCAGGACAAGCCAGGCTGTGGCTGTGGGCGGGGAGCCAGAATGACCAGGTGGGGATGGAATGCTATTGAGGTGGCACCAGGGGAGAGAGAGAGAGAGAGAGAGAGAGAGAGAGAGAGAGAGAGAGAGAGAGAACAGAACAGAAGAGGAGAGAGAGATAGTAAGGTAAGGTAATGTTGCTTATAGCCCAGCCGACCACAAAGGGCCATATCAGGGTTGACACCACGTTAAAATCAACACACAAATCATTCATTCACACAATTCTTTAAAAAATACATCGTCTAAAAAAAAAAAAAACCGTCCGAAATTTTGTTATAGATCTTTCCACTGTAAAATCTCAGATTCGGTGAAAAATGTTAATCTACGTCAAGAACTCCAAGATCGCGTCAAGCAGAGCATCTCTGAACAAGGTTTTCATGGAATCTGCTGTAAAATGTTTGTGTCTCAAATCATGCAAGTCCCAACAGTCTAAAAACAATATATTTCTTGTGAGTGGCACATGACATAGAATGCACCATGGAGCTTCTTTATTCTTTTAAAGGTATGAATGAATAAAATGTGATGTGAATGACAGAGTGAAGAGAGAGAGAGAGAGAGAGAGAGAGAGAGAGAGAGAGAGAGAGAGAGAGAGACAGAGAGAGAGGACAGACAGACAGACAGACAGACAGACAGAGACAGACAGACAGACAGACAGAGAGGAGTGGGAGAAATAGAGAGGAGAGAGAGAGAAAGAGAGAGAGAGAGAGAGAGAGAGAGAGAGAGAGAGAGAGAGAGAGAGAGAGAGAGAGAACAGAGAGAGAGAGAGAGAGAGAGAGAGAGAGAGAGAGAGAGAGAGAGAGAGAGAGAGAGAGAAACGGAAACGGAACGGAAACGGAATTTTTATTCAATGAAGGCCTTAGCCCCATTTGATGGGGATGAAACCGCAAATAGTGTACGATAATATGTAAAGCACAGCTAAAAAAATCAAAGCAACAACAGACACCAACAAGTTGACATTTTTTCATTAGGTCAGTGAGGTAGTTATACGGATGATTAAGGTTTTTCAGATTCCAATGAAAAATTTGCACATCGTTGAGAAACGTTATAGGGATATAAACTCAGGTTCTTCATAACATGTTCGTACTGGCTGGACATGAGAAGAGATGCATGGAATAGACATGGATGTGCATAAAACCTACGAGAAATATACTCTTTTCTAAGACAACAAAGTAAAATATGTAATTCGTCTTCCTTTGCACTTTTATACATATGACATCCTAAATAAGTCTGAATATTTTTCATATCGATCGCGATGTATTGTCATATCGGCAATCCCTAGTCTAAACTTCGTCAAACACCGTTTGATGTGTCTGTCTAAATCTAGCAGAAGATAGCTTTCGCAGTTTCTAGAAGATTTAAATGTACTGTACCAAGAGAATCTTTCACTTTGCTGAATGTGATCTTCCCAGTTTTGCCATCTGCAATCAACCAACCTTTGACGAAATTCACTCAAAAATCCCTTTGCATCTTCCACTCCCTGATTTAACGATACCAAACCAAAACCATTTTGATATAAAATGAAAAATATAAATAAATAAAAATTGACAAAGTCCAATACCTGATACTTTTAATTTTTGCACGTATCTGCAGAGGGTACCTGCCAGTTTCTCCATATACCATTTTTTTAGAACCGTGTATAGGGTATTCAAGAAACGCTTTACTGCTAGTGTGTGTACTTTTTCTACATTGTAATTAAGAAATATTATTTCCTGTGCCTGTGGTCGCGCGTTGTCCTATTTCTGGCTGTGGCTAGATCGCCGGCTCCTTCGGCTTGAACAGGATGAGTTATCACTGTCCTTTCCGCGTAGGATTGTTTGCATGTTACCCTGAATGGCCCCACCTCTCGACTCTCTACGATCATTGTCACCTCCACGTGCACCCCGCCTTTAAACCCCTACCTGCCCAGCTCCCACCCCTGCTGGCAGTACACTTAGGACTGGCTTTCTTCAGAACAAGCTACTGACTTGCTGGCTGAATCACATGACCACTAGGGGAATCCACTTGGAGTTCAATGACATTGGCACAGCGGCCCTGCTCGGCACTGCACACATCACCACCGCGCTTGTTTGCCGCATCTGGCACCCCTGAAGTCAACGTCATTACCCTGTCGTTGTCGCTGCCATCGTTGTCGTCATCGAAGATGTGTGCACCACCTGTGAGACAGCCATACCCGCTGTCGATACTGCCGTCATCATTCTCTCCACCGTAACCTCTGCGTACTTGCGTGGGTTGGGTCGCCTCGGGCCAATCACCATCCTCCCCTTCACAAAGTAGGCTGCCTGTCCTTACTGCTTTGCACGTGCAACGGGGCTGCTTGATGACGTGTTAGGTCATTGGCAACACGTATGCGAATGTTTTCTAGGCTCCGCCTGACGATAAACACACTTTGTCAGTTCAGTTGAGGAATTTTGTGATCATCACCTTCAGTGAGCCGCGTCTTGTCTGTCCAACACAGAGCGCTCTGATTAGATCGTGTTCAGCCCACTTCCTGTCACCACTGACATTATTCAGTGCCTTAATCACTGCACTGGCACATCTAGTGTAATTTTCCTGATCGCTATGAGGAATACCGTAAAATCGAAGGTTTTCTCAGCCTGAAAAAGATTCTAACTGATCGATTTCTTCGTTCATACTGTTGACTTGATCTTCCAGATTTTTTTTTTTAAAACTGTCTCTGAAAGATGATTAGTTTCACATTTTTGTTGCTTCCAAATCTGCTGACTCGATATTTAATTCATCCACGAGTTCTTGCACTGTTGCTCATAGTCTTTGATTTTCTATCAGTAAACTATCACAGCGCTGACTTTCGCATCTCTCATCCACTCTCCTCAACGCAGCTTTTATGTCTGTCAGGTCTTCCCTTGCAGCAAGTTTCATTAATTTTCACAGTTTGCTGTGGCATTTTCGTGGTCTGTACTTCGATGGCGTTTAGAATTTGATTGATCTATCGGCAAGGTTTTGATGATTACCTTCTTGTTCTTGAATTTTTTTTTTATCATGCCCCCGGATCAGCTCTACGTCTCCACTAATGAGAAGTTGATTCAATGTGAGCCACACATACACACACACTGAGAACACAGCGTGTAACTCCAACTTATGTTCACTGTTCTCCTTTGGAATATTGTCCATCATGTCAACCTGAAAGATTGTTCCTTGGTGAATGTGTAAAACACTTATTGCTAAAGCATTCTTTGTGTTATTATCATATAACAGTACTTTCACATTCCTAACCACACTCTGAAAACATTGTCCCAGAAAGTAAACACACCACCATCGCCAAGAGGAGATCACTGAATGTCACTTCTTTTTGTCCCTGTCTGTGTCACTGCCCACAAACACTTGTTTTAACCTAGACTTCTGCGACCTAAAAATAAAACGCCCAATTCTGGCTCGCCAGGTATTCACGTCTATCATTTTGATGTTTCTTTACTTTCACCCCGATAAAATTTATCAGGATACCACAGTCAAAGTGTGCTGAAAGAAGATATGGAAACCATCAATCACCAAAACAGTGTCGTCAGCACACACACACACACACACACACACACACACACACACACACACACACACACACACACACCGCACACACAGAGAGAGAGAGAGAGAGAGAGAGAGAGAGAGAGAGAGAGAGAGAGAGAAGAGACAGACAGACAGACAGATAGTCAAACAGACAGACAGAGACAAAGTGAGGAAACGATAGAGACAGTGAAACTGAAATGAACAAAAAAAGACAGGCTGAAAGACAGAGAAGCAGCAGACCTTAGCGCATGCACGCCGAGACACACACACACACACACACACACACACACACACACACACGCACGCACGCACGCACGCACGCACGCACGCACGCACGCACGCACGCACGCACGCACACACACACACACACACACACACACACACACACACACCCTTACCCACACACACACACACACACACACACACACACACACACACACGATCTCGATCACATCAAATGATTCTCACTCACCATCAGTTCTCCTGTGATGTACGAACACTCTCACCACGAAATCACAACCACAAACAGCATCACTGGAAAAAAAAAAAGAGAGAGAAAAAAAAAAATCTGGTTCCTCGAATGACTCAGACTAAAACAAAAACAAAAAAAAAAAACAACAACAACAACCAAAACTTTAAAGGGAGAACGCTTCACACCATACAGCACAGTGAGTGACATCGCCAAATTACTAGAACTGAGTATAAGTACCGTTAGTAAGTGTGTTTGTGTACATATGTATGAATACGAGTGGATGGGCGGTTTTTTTTTGCTTTTTTTTTTTCACACACAACGCAGGCCGCGAGGTATACTGCCACTCACTCCAGCTGGGTGAGTTCTCTGGTTTCTCTCTCTCTCTCTCTCTCTCTCTCTTCTCTCTCGTCGTTCTACCTAGTGCCCCAGCAAAGTGTCGCGGCCAGTGCGCAGGCGTCAGCGCGAGAGCGCGTGAGTCTGTGCGTGTTGATTGAAAGGATTTTGTTCGACTTTGTTTACTGCTGCTGCTGTCGTTGCGCTCTCTCTCTCTCTCTCTCTCTCTCTCTCTCTCTCTCTCTCTCTCTCTCTCTCTCTCTCTCTCTCGGGGGGGGGGGGGGGGGGGGGGGGGTGTCGTGAACTGCGTTTCACTCGGCAGTATCGACAGCGGGTATGGCTGTCTCACAGGTGGTGCACACATCTTCGATGATGACAGAGCGAGTTGTGGCACTTTCATCCACATCTTCATGGATTTCATGACAAAACGAGGGATGAAGAAGACAGCCATGCGGATCACATGATGACACACTGCGAACGAGGACAGACGGTGTAGCCCAAGGCCTGCTCCACACGTCGATTTTCTGGGGTGGACTTCTTCTACGTTGTGGAGATGTGGAGCAGAACCCAGGACCCAGGATGGACAGCTTGAAGCAGGCCCGTCTCAGCACCTCAGGACGCAGGGTCAGCGTGGACAGGACTGCAGCTTCACTGGCAGACAGCAGACAGACAACATCCCCATCTCGCCAACAACCCACAATGCCGACATCATGGGTATGTTGAGGACAATGAACTGTGATTTTACAGAAATGAACGATAAATTTACGGAGATGGAGAGGAGCATCAGGTATCTAAATGACCAGTTCACTGTGCTACAAAGTGGTGTAAAAGGATCTGAGGGAAGAGGTGTAGACTTTAAGAAAAGAAAATTTGGACTTGATAAAACAGAACTCTGACCTCATGACAAGAATGGAACAATTAGCATTAAAAACTGATGATTTGGAGGGAAGGTCTGAACGTAATAATTTGGTCTTCTACGGTATTCCCAGAGGTCAGAATGAATCTGCTGAATGGAGTGAAGGTAAATTCATGACCTCATTTCGGATAAACTTGAACTAACGCGGGACATCGAGTTTGATAGAGCTCACAGGTTGAATTAAAAAAAATCAGACTCTCTTATCATTGTTCGTTGCTCCTCTTACAAGACAGATTGTGTATCCTGAAAGAAAAGAGGACATTAAAAGGGAGCAACGTTTTTATAGGAGAGGATTTTTCCACTCGTGCACGAGAAATTAGACGCGGGCCTTTCCCCTCATCTGAAGAGAGCAAGATCTGAAGGAAAAAGAGCAACAATGATTTTTGATCACCTGGTTGTTGATGGTAGAAAATATTTCCTAGATGATCAAGGTAATTTAAAAGAGTCTTTAAAAGAGAATTTAGGGGGGTGGCCGGCCACGTGAGGAAATTTTCTCACTACAGGTGTGACAAGTAAGGGGAACCACAGAAAACATACCCCGATGGAAACGCCTGTCATTGGTGGCAGTGGAAGTGGTGAGCGGTGTTTTGTGGGTCAGGGCTGTGAGCTTGTGCAATGTGCTGAAAAACACGTGCAATGAAGTAAAGGACACGGACTGTACAGATGTAAATAAAATGTTCTCCTTTTTATTATGGAATGTGACTGGCTTATTTTCTAAACTTACTGACCATGATTTCTGTCCTTCATTTTTTAATTTTATGTGTTTAATGGAAACATTTATGAAAGAGTGTCGTGCTGATTCCTTTGTTGGCTATAATGTATTTTGTAAACCCGCCATTAAACTTTCAAAACAATGAAGAAGGTCGGGAGGGGTACTTTGCTTGATAAGAAAGGAGTTTTCTCCCTTGTTAAGACTGTTGAGGTTGATCATGATGATTTCTGCGTCTTTTTGATTGATAAAAGTCTATTTGGCCTAGATAAAGATTTCTATATTTTTGCTCTACCTACCACCTGAAGATTTCCGTTAAATATCCATTTTGATATTGATAGTGGTATTCATTTGCTTGAAGAATGTCTCTTTCACTTGTTACTTTCTAGAGATGTTTACGTTATTTTGAATGGTGATTTAAATAGTAGAACCTCTAATATTTCACAGGGTATTTCCGGAAATAATGATTCTGATAAACAGTATGACAGCTATCCTCTTACTATTGGCCAGCACTCTCAAGACTGCATTTTAAACAACTATGGAAAGATGTTACTGAATGTATGCACTGCTTTTGATCTGTGTATTCTTAATGGAATGTGTAAAGTCGACCATGATTGTTGCTACACATACACTTCTGAGTCTGGATGCAGCGTTGACGATTATTTCGTATTCTCTAATGAACTATTTGCTCTTTGTTTGATTCATGCAGGCTAACTGTCTTGGAACGCATTGACTCTGATTCTTTACCTGTGTACTTCATGTTGTTTTTTTTTTCTAAAGAAAGTATCGTGCATGCCAGCAACCTTGAACAGAAATATGTCATAGAAAAAAAAAATGTATGGAATGATGAAAATGCTAGTTTGTTTCAAGATATGTTATGTAGTGTAGAAAACTCAAGTAAAGCTAGGTAGTGCATTACATTTAGTTGTGTTGTGGATATAAATCGAGCGCATAAAAAAAAAGCGCTGTCTGTATGAAAAGATGTATATCTTTGGATAGCAGCGTAAAACATCGACTGATTGGTATGATAAAGAATGTGATACTAGTAAAAGAAATGCTAGATCATTACGAATTAGTCGTCGCACTTTAGAAATAGAAGATAGGGACGTTTATACAATTGATAGACAGAAGTATAAGCACATGTGCAGAGGAAAGAGAGAAAGTGTACAATAAGTCTTTATTAGATAAACTCGTTTCAGCTATAAAATGCCAAAAGGAATTTTGGAATACTATCCACAGACGTTTCGGTCAATGGAAAAGAGCCCAGAAACAGTAATACCCTTGATGTATGGTTTCAGCATTTCCAAACCTTATTAGATTCAAATGTTGATAACACACCAATCGAAGAAGTGTTGATGTAAGCAGTGGTAAGTATGTGAACCGACCAATCACACAAGAGAAAGTACTATTAGCACTAGGAAAACTGAAAAATCGTAAGGCAGCTGGCCCTTACAGCATTATGGTGAATTATGCAAGCATTGTTCTAACCAGGTGATAAACTTCTTTATGAAATTGGGTAATGTATTATTTGATAGTGGTATGTTTCCAGATAACTGGACTGAATCAATTATTCTGCCGTTTAGTAAGAAGGGCGATGTTAACAATCCCAGCAATTATAGAGGGATTTCACTCCGTGATATCAGTAGTAAATTGTTTGGAATGATTATTAATCATAGACTGCAGGAATGGATAGAAGAAAATAACATTACAGGTGATCATCAAGCAGGCTTCAAAGAAAGGTTATTCGACTATTGATCATATGTTTAAATTGCTCGCACTTGTACAAAAGCAGTTTTCTTACAACAGAAAATTATATGTAGCTTTCATAGACTTCGAAAAAGCTTTCGATTCGATAAATAGAAATCGCCTGTGGCCAGTCTTGCTTAAAAACTGGTATTAAAGGTAAACTTTATAAGTGTATTAGAAGTATGTATGGTAGAGTAAAAACCAAGGTCCGCTGTGGATCGAAACTTACAGATTATATCAACTTTTCAAAAGGAGTAAAAACAGGGCTATGCACACAGTCCCATTTTGTTTTCTTTGTTATTAAACGAGTTAACAATTGAAGTAATTAATAATGGTAAACATGATGCTTCACTTTCGCTTGATGTTTTTGAATTAATGTCCTTTTGTTGGCTGATGATGTTATTTTGATGTCAGAAACTGTTATAGGTTTACAAACACAGCTTAATAGTTTACACCGTGCTGCTAGATCTCTGCAGTTGAAAGTTGCATACAGGCCATTCCTTTTATACCCACTCTTATGTTTAAAAAGGTGAAGAAGCTC
>JADBJO010013334.1:5000-17500 GCA_016801955.1 Conus betulinus | reverse complement strand
TTGGATTCGACTCAGACTTCACTAAAGAGCAAGTGAATGTGGTTTCAGGACAAAAAACGTTGACGAAAATTTAGTTTTATCATTTCATGTGTTCACGTTTTCGTTACGATTCTGCAAGGGCTGTAGGGACATGTTGTTTGCGGTATACCAGTGGACGTCCCATTTCGGCATGGCCGATTTCAGCTGTTTTTTTTTTTCAAATACAAATCAGTTTTATCGACACTATCCAGTGTATCTCCCTAATACTGTGGCAATTATCTCTTTAATATACAAGCAACAAAAATACACCCAAACAAAGTGGGGGGAGGGGGGGGATGTTTTGGATAGTTCATTTCTCCAATCAAACACGCAAGGGTATGCCACCATGACGTTTTGTCACTAGCTCATATATACACTGACCCTAGCCTAAACTAGCCTATTATTACAAAAGCCGTTTTTGAATGAAAAAAAAAAAATCAGAATCTTCACTGATAGTGGATTGGCTCCAGAAAAATATTCAGACGAAAAGAATGCCTGTCTTTTGATCGCAAACAGAGTTGCTTTTTCTCAGTTACTGGTCAAACAAATAGATCTAGAACGTCAAAAAAGAAAAAAAAAAATTGAAGAGTTGGCAAGGGTAATGATTGGGTTGCTTGTATAGACGCGTCGTTTCACACCATGCCCTGGCCTTTTGTTGACTGGTTTAATGTTAAGCCAACTGAAGGGGAAAAGGTGCTTTGTGCGTGTGTACAAACGACACATCTGTCCAATCAAAATGGTGGGGATCACTCTCACTGAACGCGAGTTCTGACACACATTTCCGAACATAGGATGAGGCAGTGTCGCTTTCTTTTGCCTTCAATTAATAAACGAAGGAACGTCTGCCATTTCTACTCAACACAATAAGACTACGTCGAGCATACCCAGAAATGGGGGACAGGTCAAGCTACACTGTGAAGGAAAAAAAATATAACAGTCAGTCACTGACCCCGACGAACGAGTAAGCTTACACGGTTGAACGAAATGCAAGGCGAGACACGTGACGAAACGAAGACACCCAGCTGGTACTCTTCTCACCTGATTCCCTCACGTCACAGACGATGACGTCAAACGTTCACGCTCGCAATTATCCAAGATTGCGCGCGAAATTGGCATTTCTTCTCTTGTAGGACGCATGGGGAAAATTTCACTCCTGATACTGCGACTGACAATTTCGACTATGAGCCATGTGCTAATCGTAAAGAAATTAATTCTAATAACAGTTTCGACGAATCATGCACAATAGAACAATAGAACAATGTTTATTTCTTCGGCCCCTTTTGGGTATGGGGGAAGGGTGGGTTTTTTAAGCAGTAAGAGGAGAAGGAAAACAAACAAGCCAAATTAAAGATAAATTACCAATGATGCTGACATAGACCAACAATTCGAACACTCAAGATAATATAATATACTTTGACAATAGTATATACACACACACACACACACACACACACACACACACACACACACAGATGAAGCTGCAGCTGCTCCCCACTACCAGCCCTAACCTGCTACAATCACCCTTATCTCCCCCCACTCCCTTACCACCTCCCTCCCCAGTGAGCGTTGTCGCCATGAGTGAGCGGTCTCTGAAGTCACTGATGACAGTGAACACAAAGACGTAGACTGGGTGGACACCCGTTTTACTTTTCCCCCCCACCTTCCCTTTTCCCTGGCAATCCTCCCTTATCTCCCACCACACCCATATCTCCTCCCACCCTCCCCCCCGCTGTCTCTTATAAAGAGGTGTTAGGCATCTTTGAACCACCATCAACGTTGGAAAGTCCTCCAGTTTGTAATGCATGCACATGCGCGCGGGCGCGCGCGCGCGCGCACACACACACACACACACACACACACACACACACACACACACACACGCACACACACACACATGTATATCGTGTTATAGTCTAGTTAAGGATTATGTGTGTGTGTGTGTGTGTGTGTGTGTGTGTGTGTGTGTGTGTGTGTGTGTGTGTGTGATTTACAGAAAAAAAATTTGGAAGTATTCAAGCAAAAGGAGATTTCTGTATGCAAACAGGAAAAATTTAAATTGTCATTCCTTTAAAATGTCTCATTCATAGATATATGGTCGCAGCTCTGATGTATTGATGTATTGTTCTATGAGACTCAAACATAAGATACCAATTAATTATATCATAGATGTGATTACTATTTCTAACAGAATTACAGTTGCTAGTGTACTGGATTAAAAAAAATGTCTGAATTTCTAAAATTCGGCATTCTAGTTCTTTTCCATGGTTGCTCCTTACATTACTGGCCAGAATTCGTTGCTGCTACTCATATACTGCATACCAGTTGTACATTAACCAAAAACAAGTATCACTCTATGTAAAAGACCCACATTTCTCCTTCTCCCTACTTACATATACGAGTGCGCGCACACAATGCACTCATAGACAGAGTGTGCACACACAATACACTCATAGATAAACAAATAAAATCAAATTCTCTCTCTCTCTCTCTCTCTCTCTCTCTCTCTCTCTCACACACACACACACACACACACACACACACACACACACACACACACACACACCTTGCCCACACATGCACACACGTTCTGCACGCACACACACACATGGGCCACACACCCACACACACGTCCATACACACATGGGCACATTCACTATACACACATGTGCACATTCACTATACATAAAGAAGACAAACAAAACCAATGTTAGATAGGCACATAGCCTTTACCAGCCGTGTCAGCCAGTAGAGCGTGACAGGATTTCTTTCCTTGTGCCGCATCATGCGAGGCTAGCTGATGGACAGACAGCACATTCTGCTGTGTCATCCACTATTGCATGACGGGAACATAAAAAAAAAATCTACACTTTCCATTAATGATCTAAGGGAAATAAGTTCTGTACTAGTCTGGGGATGTTGTAGCAAGTTGTAGACCATATTGTCAATGGCCTATTCTAAACTTGATTGACCCCAGGAGCTTTGAAACAAAGAAACTGGCGGCACCAGCGCGCGGTGCGCGGCACGTATTTCCTGTGCCAGAAAAAAAAAAAATGTCGGTCTGGCGAAGGGGTGGTTGCGATTTCTGGCTCAATGAAGCGCTTAAAATCATATTAGAAAGTGGACCTGGTGGTGAGGGGAGTGATAGAGAGATAGAAAACTATGAAAAAGAAGAGGAAAGTGAATTGTTTGAAGATGCAGCCATCCCTTCATTTCTGATTTGGTGTTGTAAAAGAACAGAATAGAATGTAAACAAAGCATTTTTTTCTACTTGTCAGACATGTTTTTCAACGCACAGTCGTGCGTACACGTTGAAAGTAAATGATTCGAAATTACTACGTTCGATTAGTTGAGTGTTTGTTCTTTCCTGTGTGACACCTATCACAACATTGTCAGTTGTGTGTCTGGCTACTGTAAAATAAATAATAAAACAAAAGTGGCCAAATATGTGCGTCAGCAGGGACTGAGCGCTATGCGCGAGCGTGCAGCAGCAGGGAATTGTGCCGCCCATGCCGCTTTCAGCTGGGCTTGACTAAAAAGTAGACTAAAAAATAGTTTCATCAGTCTATTCTGAGGTCCTGTGCAGTTAGAGACGTGAACAAATGTCTCTTTGTTAGCATCGCTGACATGAATGACACACACTTCACCAACAGGGCTGTCTTCATGTTTTCGCTTTCTTGCCACCATTACTTTTTTTTCAGTTGATCATTACACCAGATAATTCAATCACCTGCACACAAAAAACAAACACAACAAAGAACATTGGGAATACAAATCAAACCATTGTTTGTTAAGATGCAAATGCATGCCATTTCCAAGTAGTAGTGTTATTATTGTACATGTACATGTAAAATGTAGAAAAATTCGTTATTTATCTAAAATAAGCACATCTAGAACAGCAAATTATTTCATATTAGTATTGCATTTCACTACAACATATTCATTTTATTTTACAGCAACAGCAACAGCTGGGCTCTGTGTGTGATTCAAAGGGCTTAGTGTTTTGCTTGGAGTGCAGAGAAAGATGGGCAACTTCGAGGACGGTCGTTGAATCACTCGCTCTCAATCTTGTGGTTAAAGGATATTTGTTGCAAATAACAACACTTTTGTTTTGTTCAAATCGTGTTGTGTCGTTTTTTGTCGCACATTTTGGGGGTATAGGTGATATACGGAACTTTGTACCTATAAAAAATGGGACTAGGAAGCCCTAATTGGGCCTGAATGACCCAAAGGCATTGTTGTGTATGAAAACAATCCCCAAAAGCCCTGCTTTTTGTCATTTTCAATGTATTGCAGATGACATACAGTCTGTTTTGTGAAAATGACGGTTTCGGTAGATAGCGCATCCCTGAAGCCAGGATATACTATACTGGACTACACAAAAGGTTTTAAAAGACGCAAGTCATTGATTTAGTTACAAAAGTAACAGAAACATGGATTTCTGATCATTCACATGAGCTATATTTGACTGAAATTGATGATTGTGGTCAGCATACAAGGGGGGTACCCATAAATCAAAGGCCATAACTCATAGTCCAAATGAGTTCTTTTCTTGGGAACAACTGAAACGTGTTCAGTGGTCCCTAAGGTACATTGTGGACCCACTTAGGTTAAGTCCGGAGGTGTGTGTGTGTGCATGGTGACCATGGTATGCTTGGCAACTATGAACGGTGTGTGTGTGTGTGTGTGTGTGTGTGTGTGTGTGTGTGTGTGTGTGTTCTGTGCTGGGCTCTGTGTGTGATTCAAAGGGCTTAGTGTTTTGCTTGGA
This sequence comes from Conus betulinus, assembly GCA_016801955.1. Classification (NCBI taxonomy): domain Eukaryota; kingdom Metazoa; phylum Mollusca; class Gastropoda; order Neogastropoda; family Conidae; genus Conus; species Conus betulinus. The sequence goes on along the minus strand of JADBJO010013334.1, from coordinate 12,717 downwards.
ACGCAGAGAAAGATGGGCAACTTCGAGGACGGTCGTTGAATCACTCGCTCTCAATCTTGTGGTTAAAGGATTTTGCCTGCGATGGGTAGTCCCATGACTCAGGCGCCACTGATCCACTATCCAGACTGTGTTCTCGTCTGGGGGAACTCATCATCTGGTTACGGCCTCTTCTACTTCGGCGCTGGAGCTGACTCCTCCTGGGTCACCTTCTCCACCCAGGCGTCCTTTGCCCACTCCCAATCCTGGAGTCCACCCTCCTCTGCCACGACCACATAAGGATGTTCAATTTTGACACTCCCCCATGCCTCCTCCTCCCGGTCCAGCACCAGTGGATTCTCTCCTACTATGGAGGATTGAGGGGCAGAGAGAGAGAGACTAAAGAGAAAAAAGGAAAGAGAAGAGGGAGAGACCAAAGAGAAAATGGAGAGAGAAGAGAGAGAGGCCAAAGACAAAAGGGAGAGAGAAGAGAGAGAAGCTAAAGAGAAAAGGGAGAGAGAAGAGAGAGAGGAGGAGCAAAGAGAAATGGGAAAGAGAAGAGAGAGAGGCCAAAGAGAAAAGGGAGAGAGAAGAGAGAGGGCCAAAGAGAAAATGGAGAGAGAAGAGAGAGAGGACTAAAGAGAAAAGGGAGAAAGAGAGAGAGAGGCAAAAGAGAGACATGGGGAAGAGAAGAGAGATAGGACAAAGAGAAAAGGGAGAGAGAAGAGAGAGAGGCCAAAGAGAAAATGGAGAGAGAAGAGAGAGGGGTCAAAGGAAAAATAGAGTGAGAGGAGAGGAGAGGAGAGATGATGGAGAAAGAGGAGGAGGAGAGATGGTGGAGGTTGGAAATGGAGGAGAAGAGATTGTAGAGAGATGAAGAGATGGAGAGAGAGAGAGAATGACAGACGATGGAAGTTAGAGATGGAGGAAAGGAAACTGGAGAGAGAGAGAGAGAGAGAGAGAGAGAGAGAGAGAGAGAGAGAGAGAGAGAGAGAGAGAGTCTAGGGAAAGGAGAGAACAAGGGTAAAGAGAAGCACAGAAGAGTTGGACTTCAAAACTCGATTGGAGACGGAAAGAGAGAGACTGCAGGCAGAACAGATCCAACATTATTCAGATTTGCATTCTCATGAATTCACCAATCGGGAATTGCCAGATCTTCCCCTGGTCGAGGATGCTTCTACAGCCCTGCCTAAACTACGCACGCTGGTGTATATAGTGCCACTGACAACACTGACGCCTACATCGAACATTTTTAAGCAGTGGTTGCTATATATCAGCTGAGTGACCAGAGAAAGGCTCTTTATTTGATAGGCAGCCTGATGGGAAGGTCAGGGAAACAATTGTGGACACACCACCTGGAGCTTCATACTCAGAACTAAATGCTGCTCTTCATTGAAGGCTACATTTGACCTCTAAGTAATACAGGAAACGTTTTCAAACCATGAAGAAATCCTTTGAGGAAACCTTCCACCAGTTTGGAGAGCGTCTTCACCATACCATGGACTATACAAGGAGGTGAGGAGAAGCCCAAGATCTTTGCCAATGCAATTCAGATTGCTTAAGCCTTCACTGACGGGTGGCATAACTACCGGGTATCCACCACTGGACAGTGACGGAAAAGTGGTGACCATGAGACAAGCACACTAAGCCAACATCCCCCATCAAGAACGAGAAAGCTACCTCTTCTGGGATGCCAGAGCATGGCTGAGGACATGTTTTCAGTGTGGAGGAAAGGGGACATTTCACCAGTGACTATCCTAAGTGGAAAACAAATGCCAGAGCCAGTGAGTCCCAGGTTAAGATCGCATACGGTGAGGATGAGGTCACCACTCTGTTGCGTCCCACCTTCCCAATGAAATGCCCCAAGGGGAAGATTGCCAGGTCTCTGGAATTGAGTCTTATTTCAGGCCACACGGTCGACTCTACCTGTGGACATTTCTATTCTCTTCAAAGGAAAAGTGTGGGCAGCCTGTCTTCAATGTCCAGCTTATTCACTTTTGATTAGCAATTCTGTTCGATTTGAGGATGGATGATGTTATGAACTGTCTTCCGAGCTGCCACCTGAAGTGTTCAAAGCTGACACCACGCGATCCCAAGCGCAGAGGGAAAAAGAAGCACTGAAGCCCTTCCTAAGGCCTTTGTCACAGCATGACACAGTGAACATGGATCCCACAGCCATTTCGCAACCTGCAGGTGAAGGATCCCACCTTGCATAATCTTAGGTCACCGGTAGGGAAACCAGCAAGGACCACCCAAAAGAGCACTGTACAGTTTGTGAGGTGCAATGGTCTTCTGCACTGGCGCCTCACCACTCCTTTCTCTTCTGCTATCAATATTGTTGTACCAGAATCCCTCCAAGGAGCCATCATGTGGTTGGGAGATGACACCCGGATGGCAGGACACTTGGGGTGCGCCGAACTTTGGAGAGAATCCAGCAAGATTTATATTGGCGAGGAGTAGCAAGAGGAGTAGCCACAGCTATGATGCGTGCCAGAGGACTACTTCTAAAGGCCGGAACACCAGGGTATCTTGGGCACTGTTCCCCTGATCGGCACACCTTTCAGTAAGGTGGATGTCGACCTGATAAGGCCCATCACTCCCACGTCTGCTTGCAGTCACCGTTTCGTTTCGTTCTTGTAATGGTGGATTATGCCACACTGTTTCCTGAAGCCACTGCTTTGAAGAGGATTGATGTGGTGACTGTAGCAGAAGACTTATGGGAGATGTGGACGAGGACCAGCATTCCCAGTAAGGTGCTGTCAGATCAGTGGACACAGTTTCTCTCAGATGTGATGTCTGAGGTCTACAAACTTCCTTAAATCCACCGAGAGATCACCACACTCTACCATGCTCAAGGGGACAGGCAGAGTTTCGGAAAATTGGCCCAAGAGCAACCAAAGGACTGGGGCTGTTTCTTGCCTGGAGTGTTGTTTGCGTACAGGGAGGTATTGCAAGAAATGTGGGGTTTTTCCTTTTTGAACTCCTCTACAGCCGGACAGTCAAAGGACCCATGGCCATCTTGAAAGATCAGTGGACCTAAGAAGAGACAGAAGAGCAGCCAAGGTTGCAAGCAGAGTGCGTTCTTGAACTTAAAGAACGAATTGTGGCTACTTTGGACTTGGCTGAACGCAACCTCTCTAAGATCAGAAGTGGTACAAAGCATTCTATGACAAGAAGGCCCGTCAGAAATGGTTTGAACCAGGTGTCGAGGCGTTATTGCTGTTGTCTTTACACCACCACAACAAGTTGCAACTATCCTGGCAAGGACCCTTTGAGGTGATCAGGCTTGTTGGGGATGGGAACTATGCCATCCCAGTGAGAGGAAATGGAAACCTCGTCCATGCTAAGCTGCTAAAAATATGAAAGAAGAAGAGTGTGTTGTGCAGGTTTTGCCCTGTGGCTGTGGGTGAAGGGAAAGAGACACCACCAATCATCTTCAACATGCCCTGTGTTGCCCTACAACCTGAGAAGACTTGGAAAGAAGTGAAGATCGCACAGAGCCTCACGCCAGGACAGAGGGATTCAGTCAGGGAGCTGTGCAGGGAATATCAGGACGGTCTATTGGACGTACCTCTGTGGTGTAATCATGCACCATGAATCGGACTCAGGATGAGCCAGTACAGGTAAAAACAGCCAGTACAGGTAAAACAATATCCATTGTGCCATTCCCAGATGAAAATTAAATCAGAGGTCGAAACAATGCTGTGCATGGACGTGAAAGAGAGGTGCAGTTCAAACTCCTCACCAATCCTACCAGTTAAGACGTCAGATGGCAAAATGAGATTTTGTGGGGTTTTTGCTGGCTGAACGAAGTCCTGAAATCGATACCAAACCAATGCCAGATGTTTGACAAGATCTTCGCCCAGTACGCTAAGGCATGCTATTTTTTTTTTCAAATTGGACTTAGTCAAGGGAAGTTGGCAGATCCCTATGGAGCCTACCAACAGGGAAAAGACTGCCTTCACAACCCTGGAGGGTCAATTCCAGTTCAAGGTGATGCCCTTTCGACTTAAAACAGCTGGAACTGTCTTCAGCAGAATCATGAGACTTGTGCTGGAACCACTCAACTTGGAAAAAGTGCACAACTTTATTGATGACCTCCTGTTGGCCACTGAGACATGGGAAAGACATGTCCAAGCTAAACGCATCGTCTTTACCCGTCTTTGTCAGGTGTAGCTGGCAGCACGTCCTACCAAATGCCAGATTGGGGAAGACGAAATTTCCTTTGTGGACCACGTGGTGAGCACAGGATACATGTTTGCCCGAACAAGATAAAGTCCAGAAGATAAAGTCCAGAAGATAGAGGACGCCCAGCCACCAAAAAACCAAGTGGGAACTAGGGTCATTCCTTGGATTGGTAGGCTACTACCGCAAGTTCATTCCCCATTTCGCAGAGTTAGCCAAGCCGTTGACCAACAAGACTGGAGCCATAAGACCCGAAACCCTCGTCTGCGACGCCGAAGCATTCCAAAGGTTTAAAGATGCCATTACGTCTCACCCTGCTCTGCAGTTGGCTGACCCAAGCAAGCCGTTTGTTCTGAGGACTGATGCTTCAAGCACTGGCTTAGGAGCTGTGCTGTTACAGGACCAATGGAAGGGTCTGCTGCCTGCCGCCTATGCGAGCAAGAAGCTGGTAGGAGCCGAGCTCAACAACCACAAACGTACACTATTAAGCAGGAGCGCTGGCAGTAGTCTAGATCACCACACAATTCTACCCTTACCTCTATGGGTGAAAGTTGTGCTGGAGATCGACCATCATCGCATTGCATATCCACATTGGATTCGCCTTTCGAGTCGTCATCTAATGGGATGGGCCATTGAACTGTAGAGTTTGGCATTCACATTTTGACACATTCTGGGAAAGTGCAACGTGGAGGCTGACTTCCTCAGCCACATGGGAAGATCAGAACGGATGTTTCAGGAAACTCACCATTCCACACAGAAAATGGTATTTTTCAAATTAAAAAAAAACACACACCCAAAGCGTTTTACAGAAGCGCTTTCGGTTTTTGTAATGGTGTGTGTATGTGCGTGTGAGTGTGTGTGTGTGTGTGTGTGTGTGTGTGTGTGTGTGCGCGCATGTGCTTAAATAAACAGTGGCTGTGTACATTGTTGGAGGCTGTGATTGGCGTGACTCAGTGGCACAAGCCTCTTTTGTTTGGGATGTGTTTCACTGACAAGCATAATTTTTTTTGTATGTGTGGCCAAATGGAATTGCACTTTTCCCTTGTTACATGTCAGCTCTGCAAACTTGTTGGGACGCAAGAAGCGCGTGTCGTCCGTGACTTTTTCTTAAGTCATTCTCCAACATTTTACTTTAGATTTCGTTTTTTTTTCCTTTTCCTTTCCGTTCACCTTCCATGACTTTCTTTTTCAAGTCCATCTCGTGTAGATACACTGGGTGTGTTTTGCACGTGATGCAGCAGCTGGTGTCACATACCACCTTTCCATGGGTGAGTTGTGTTACCTGACATGGGACTGGAAAAGAGGATAGAGTCACTCGAACCTTGACTGCCGACTGGCGAGAGCTCTTTTCTCCGCCAGCTTGTATTTTCTCTCTGAGGTGTCCCAGGTTTGCTGGTCTTTACTTCACTGTGGGACGCTCGAGTCGTGGTCATGGGTGTTCACCCTAGGTTGGTCGGTACAGTAATCTTTTTTTTTCCTAACCAGTCCACAAGCTGTTATGGCACCTACTTTATCTTTTTTGTTTTTATTACGATTGAAATTTGTTGATTTTCGCTTCTTTCCATGTTTTAACAGTCGGTTCAAAACTACGTCATATTGCATTTAAATAGCACTTTGACAGGTGATCGTTATTGAGGTTACAGCGCGAACATGTGAGCGCGAACATGTCGAAATTGTGACCAATTTGTTGGCGAAATAATTCATGTGTTGGCATCAAGCATTTAAATTCTCAAAGTTCCTAGCTACCTTGGTGGGTAGCTTCGCGCTTTGCTTGAAAGAAAGAGGAGGGAAGCCAGAGATTAAACTCGCCATTTTGAACAGTTTTTCGAATGGAGACAACTGGGGTGTTTTTTTTTCTAGGGCTGCTTGGTCATACTTGTCTCCCTTTTTGCTGCCGTGTTCGTGCGTTTCGTCTTCTGTCATGAGTCGAGTCATGGAACATTCGTAGCATTTGTCCAAGCATCATCTTTAAGCTGAGGGTTGAGAAGTCCTTCCTGTGGCAATCCTTCATTCTGGCCCCGCTTTTCTCGTACATGTTTGTTTGTCTGTGTGTTAGGAGAGTGAATGGAGAATTATTATATTCATGCTGATTTGAATTATTGATTTTGTTGCCATCAATTAAAAAAAAAAGAGAAAAATGCAAACTAAAGATGCCCACTATCACATTACTTTGTATGCGAATAGTGTTTATTCACTAAAAATAATAATAATAATATATAATAATAATAATAATAATAATAATAATAATAATAAAAAAGGGATAATGTTAATCGGATTGAAATATTGATTGATGTCCCCCTATGGAGCTACCAGAGTGTGGATGTCTGATGACTGTTGAGAGATGTTAAAAGTAGTGGAAGGTGAGGGATATGCGCTCCATTTTCCAATGCCATCTTCGTGTTCTATGGTTGGCTAAGGAACCATTATATTTTTATCATTCTTGTCAAAGCTTTTGACTACTGGATGTTCTAGCCCCACCGACTGTTACCTCTGCCCAATGACTTTTCCACTGCTCACACTTACACTGACACGAGCAGTGCAGATGTTAAACGGCATTACGAGATGTTAATCTCCACTGTTTTTTTTTCTGTTTGCATCTAGCGTCCCAGGAATATCCATGGGGCGCGCGTGGTGGTGGGGGGGGGGGGGGGGGGGGGGTGGCTCAGCACAGAAGAGCCTGAGCGCCACCAGTATCTTGCGTAATTCGTAAAGCACCTTCTGCCCTGCCTTGACTCGACAGTCCAAGACCACCGCCTTGAGTTGGATCCCCTGAACCACCCCTGGAGCCAGTCATCCACCAAGTCAGGTGTTGTGGACATTTAAAGGGACTGTTGGTTGTGTGGGGGTGAGAGTGGCCTAGACATGGGGTGATGTTGGTGCCTGCTTTAATATGTACTTTGGTCAAATTTTCGGTCTTACGACCTTCATCACCTGGAGCACACAAAACGAGGAAAACAGGTAAGGCCACGAGTAGCAAAATGAGTCTTAAAAAGATATTCCTTCTAAAATGAGAGAGGGTCAGGGGATGGAGAAAGGAGAAGAAAGGAAGTGTGTGATAGAGAGGGGAGAAAAAGATAGAAATAGGGAGAAACATGGGGAGAGAGAAGAAAGCGAGGAGGAAAGAAGGGAGAGAGAGAGAGAGAGAGAGAGAGAGAGAGAGAGAGAGAGAGAGAGAGAGAGAGAGAGAGAGAGAGAGAGAGAGAGAGAGAGAAAAGAAAAAAAATATATGTATATATAATGCTGAACAATTAAGTAGTGAGAGAAAACAAGTGCAGGCTAACAATTCTTCAGTCATTATAGTAATGAATTGGCGAAGATATATTATATATATATATATATATATATATATATATATATAGAGAGAGAGAGAGAGAGAGAGAGAGAGAGAGAGAGAGAGAGAGAGAGAGAGCATTTTTCTTTCTTTTAATTGTTTGTTTATTTTTAAGACTACCAAACGAATTCTATGCTGTGTAGACCCTGTTATTGTATGTTATGTTTCTTTTTCCATTTGTCTTCTGTGGAGTTGGGCATTTTGAACAGTGGGCTAGGTTGAGAC
>JADBJO010013333.1:47500-52945 GCA_016801955.1 Conus betulinus | reverse complement strand
CTGCAACTGAAGAGCCAACCCAGTACAATTGGTTTGGGATTGGATCAAAAACTGCAGCCGAAGGATTAAGCCAGTGCAATCGGGAGCGGAATAGGGATCAAAGACTGCAGCTGAAGGATCAAACCAGTACAGTTTGGTGCGGAATCGGATCAAAGACTGCAGCTGAAGGATCAAGCCAGTACAGTTTGGTGCGGAATCGGATCAAAGACCAGATCCAGAATTTTTTACGCTTTTTTTTTTAATATTGCCAGACAAACCTATATTTTTTTTACGTTTTCACCTATTCCATTAGAGAAAAAAATGCATGGGTTTCAATAAAGAAATATTAGGCACAATAGACGTCTTGATACATGCGAACTGGTGAGATTTGGTCGGGATGGAGATTACAACTTGGTTTGAGTGAACAAAAGACACATTGTGTGGAGGTCTGTGACCCTCCCGATGCCTTTCAAGTTATCTCGGCTTACTTCCTACTTGTCTCTCTGTCTCTTTGTCTGTTTGTCGTCGACAACATAACGCAGAAACCACCGAACCGAATCTTACTAAACTTTTGTGAAAATATGGAGAGTAACTCGAGGACGAATCCTTAGATATCGATGCGCATCCCCAGTGTGTCCCCATTCAGTGACTGGTCGATGGACTTGTTCAGCAATGCAGTATGCATCCCCAGTGTATCCTCATTCAGTGACTGGTCGATGACTTGTTCAGCAATGCAGTATGCATCCCCAGTGTATCCTCATTCAGTGACTGGTCGATGACTTGTTCAGCAATGCAGTATGCATCCCCAGTGTGTCCCCATTCAGTGACTGGTCGATGACTTGTTCAGCAATGCAGTATGCATCCCCAGTGTGTCCCCATTCAGTGACTGGTCGATGACTTGTTCAGCAATGCAGTATGCATCCCCAGTGTGTCCCCATTCAGTGACTGGTCGATGACTTGTTCAGCAATGCAGTATGCATTCCCCAGTGTGTCCCCATTCAGTGACCGGTCGATGACTTGTTCAGCAATGCTATGGTGCATTTTTCTACTGAACATCAACATTGTGAATTCCCTGCACCGAACCGTTGGTTATCAATGAAGTACTAGAACATGGAATATTGAAACTTTCTAGTGGTACGCCTTTCTCCGTTTTGAAATTTGATTCTCCGACTTTCGCGTGCAGGCAGCCTCGGCGACATTTACAGAGGCTGAGCAGAACACTCCTCCTCCTTTTCACGCAGCCCTGCGTATTCACGTGGTTGTTTTGAAGCTCTCGAGGTTGCTCGTAACATCCCTGGCCTCTGAATTACATATCATAGCTGCATGTGTCTTTTCCTTGTGAGGTCCACAGCTTCAGCCTGCCATTACTGTAATTGTCAACTCATTTCCTCACTCTTGAATTTTCCCTTCTTATTTTCAAACCGTCATCGTCTGCCCTCTTCTGAAGAAACCTAACCTCGATCTAAACATCTTGACTAACTGTCGAACTGTTTCTGATCTATTCCTTTCCAACTTTTGGAGAAAGCCATCTTGAAGAAGCTCAACTATCGTGAACACACATCATTCGCTTCCATCGACTGTCTGCCTATCGCATTGACCACAGCCTTGAAACTATTCTTCATCAAACTCACAACTTTCTCTTAATGTCCGATTCTTGAGGAATGTCGCTTCTCACTCTTACTTGATTCGCAAGCTGTCTTAATACTATAGATCACCGAATCCTTTTCTGTTATCTATGGTATTGCCTGAGGCTGGTTTAGAACCTATGTATCTGACCGATTTCAATGGTAATCATTGCGGATCTTTAGCGGACATGATAAGCAGCTACGATGTCACTCCTTCGCAGACGACACCCTCTCCAGGTGACACTCGGGAAAATCTGTCCTCTCTTCTGCAAAAAAAAAAACAAAAAAAAATCCGTTTGACTGCTTGACATAAAAGCAATTTGATGACCCAGAATAAGTTACAGTTAAACGCTGACAAAACCGAAGCCATGCTCATAAGAACCAAACAAAACACATTTCTTATGTCACTGTTTTTTCAATCAAACCTTGCAGCTCAGTATTATCGTCGACAACATACTGTCCGTCAGCCTGATATTGTCAAATTATGGCTCAACAATTGTGCTGGGAAATACCTGTACACCGACACTAAATTGATAACTTTCTGATAGTCACTCGTATCGATTACTAAAAATGTCTCATCTGCATCATGTATCCATTCCCCTTATCTGGTGGAATATTTTGCTGCTCGACTTACCCTCAGAATAGTATTTCAGGTAACCATAACCCTCCCCCCCCCCCCCCCCCCACCCCACCCGGGGGATTTGCCATTGTATTTTTCTGAAAGTATAGGCATATGCCGTCATCACAGGATGTCAATAAAAGATTGGTTGGAGCTCTGGGGAGCAACAAGGTTTGGAAGAAATCACCCGTTTCCTACTCTGAAAAAGGGGGCAGGGGTGAAAACATGCTATTACTCACAGCATAATGTCTCCAAAATCAAACACAAGTTGTTTTTAAATGCGCTGATGCTTGCTCTACATAGACATAGCAAATTTGATGTGTTTGAAGCAAAATTTTAGTAATAGCATCCAAATAAACATGACATATGCATTAATTTGTCAATCTTTTTTAACACGTTTAGCGCACCAACCTATTACTCTTTAAATGGTTTTGAAACGGGTACAATTGAACAGAAACTGTTTAACCTGTTTCAACATGGTAAGTAGAGTTTTGGCCAACCTGTTTATAAACCATGACCAAGAGATCTGTTTCAACACAAGCGAGAGATGACTGAGTGTCGTAGTATGCACCAATCCACCAGTAAGAAGATTGCATCTTTACACAGAACTGTTGACAACAGATTCTTGATTTCAATTAACATCTTCTCGGTTCATGAAATCAATGGACAGGGGAATAAAACTTTGTTTAAATCTGACACTTCTGCATTTAAACCGATCGATATCTTCGTCCTGACTGAAGAAGGTCATACTGATTTGCAAGAACGTGGGTCTGGTCACACGTAATCTTCTTCGCTTTACAAACAACACGGCACCTGTATAGCTCACTCAGACTTTTTTGTCTCTCACCAACGATTTTTCCTCCCACGTTCACCACTTTCTCAAAGCACATTTCTGCTCTTCACAGTCAAACCCACCATACCAACACATAATGAGAAAGTTAGAACAGATTCCAAGAAGCATGAATAAAATGTCCGAAGAATGTCAGTATTCACATGAAATGATCGCAGCTTGCGAAGACAATATAATCTGGTTTGACATTTTTTGTGGACATACTCAACATGGGATTTAAAATTCAGCTTATTATCTATAAAAGTTCCTAAATATTTGTATGATTCAACACGTTCTACTTCAGCACCTTTGATAAAAAGTGGTGGTACAGCTTTTGGATTCTTTCTAAAATCAATCAACATTTCTTTCGTTTTTGTTACATTCAGATCAAGATAGTTATGATCGCACCAGTCAACAAAATCTTTGAACCTCCTTGAAGTAAACAGAATCAGAGTTGGAGAGATCCACAAGTGCTGAGTCATCTGAATATTTAATGTACAAAGTTGAATCACTTCCTGAACAATCATTTGTGTACAGAGTAAAAAGCACTGGTGATAAAACAGTACCCTGGGGTGCGCCAGTTGAAATGACTCTACTCACACTTCTCCATCATGCTTTTTCACACCTCGAAAAACCTGCCTCCTTTGTACGCATTCTCTTTATTGATTTCTCATCAGCATTCAACACCATACAACCACATCTGATGGCAAAGAAACTCATTAACATAAATGTGGGTAACAAGCTCATTCTTTGGATAATTGATTTTCTTACACAGAGGACACAGTCTGTTCGATATCAAAGTGTTGTTTCGTCTTCCAGAGTCATTTCAACTGGCGCACCCCAGGGTACTGTTTTATCACCAGTGCTTTTTTTACTCTGTACACAAATGATTGTTCAGGAAGTGATTCAACTTTGTACATTAAATATTCAGATGACTCAGCACTTGTGGATCTTTCCAACTCTGATTCTGTTTACTTCAAGGAGGTTCAAAGATTTGTTGACTGGTGCGATCATAACTATCTTGATCTGAATGTAACAAAAACGAAAGAAATGTTGATTGATTTTAGAAAGAATCCAAAAGCTGTACCACCACTTTTTATCAAAGGTGCTGAAGTAGAACGTGTTGAATCATACAAATATTTAGGAACTTTTATAGATAATAAGCTGAATTTTAAATCCCATGTTGAGTATGTCCACAAAAAAATGTCAAACCAGATTATATGTCTTCGCAAGCTGCGATCATTTCATGTGAATACTGACATTCTTCGGACATTTTATTCATGCTTCTTGGAATCTGTTCTAACTTTCTCATTTATGTGTTGGTATGGTGGGGGTTGACTGTGAAGAGCAGAAATGTGCTTGAGAAAGTGGTGAACGTGGGAGGAAAAATCGTTGGTGAGAGACAAAAAAGTCTGAGTGAGCTATACAGGTGCCGTGTTGTTTGTAAAGCGAAGAAGATTACGTGTGACCAGACCCACGTTCTTGCAAATCAGTATGACCTTCTTCAGTCAGGACGAAGATATCGATCGGTTAAATGCAGAAGTGTCAGATTTAAACAAAGTTTGAATGTGTGTGACCACAAATTAATTCTCAAATTGAGATAATAAAGTTTACTTGACTTGACTTGACTTGACTTGAGAACGATGACTTCGAACTTGTGAACATTTGTGATGCTGTTCAAGAGGAAGGGTTTGACACTGAAGAATCTGTTGTCAACAGTTCTGTGTAAAGATGCAATCTTCTTACTGGTGGATTGGTGCATACTACGACACTCAGTCATCTCTCGCTTGTGTTGAAACAGATCTCTTGGTCATGGTTTATAAACAGGTTGGCCAAAACTCTACTTAACCATGTTGAAACAGGTTAACAGTTTCTGTTCAATTGTACCCGTTTCAAAACCAATTTTAAGAGTAATAGGTTGGTGCGCTAAACGTGTTAAAAAAGATTGACAAATTAATGCATATGTCATGTTTATTTGGATGCTATTACTAAAATTTTGCTTCAAACACATCAAATTTGCTATGTCTATGTAGAGCAAGCATCAGCGCATTTAAAAAAACAACTTGTGTTTGATTTGGAGACATTATGCTGTGAGTAATAGCATGTTTTTCACCCCTGCCCCCCTTTTTTTTAGAGTAGGAAACGGGTGATTTCTTCCAAACCTTGTTGCTCCCCAGAGCTCCAACCAATCTTTTATTGACATCCTGTGATGACGGCATATGGCCTATACTTTCAGAAAATACAATGGCAAATCCCCTGCCGGGGGGGGGGGGGGGGGGGGGGGGTTATGGTTACCTGAAATACTATTCTGAGGGTAAGTCGAGCAGCAAAATTTCCCACCAGATAAGGGGAATGGATACATGATGCAGATGAGACATTTTTAGTAATCGATA
>JADBJO010013333.1:0-37500 GCA_016801955.1 Conus betulinus | reverse complement strand
CGACCGCACGCGACCTTCACAATTTGCGCTGGGCAATAGCGGAGTGGTCAGTCGCTGACTGGCAGTGGAAAGGTCCCTGACCTTGGGGAATGCCGTTTCTCTGCCTGACGACGACCTTTCCTCACACCGGGGAGACCGGATCACGCCCCAGTCACACTGTCTCAGTATCAGCCCCGGATCGCCAGAGATAGCCACGGCGCCATAAACCGTATCAAATCGTGATACTCGTCATCCCCCCCCCCCTCCCATCTCCCCTTTTTATCCCTACAACAGAACGACATGATATTTCTACCATTACAGTACGGTTGATGAAGGTTTGAGAGGGGTTTCACTGCGATTCGGTGAAGGCCCATGACAACACCACCAGGTGACGGTCCATGACAACACCACCAGGTGACGGCCCATGACAACACCACCAGGTGACGGTCCATGACAACACCACCACCAGGTGACGGTCCATGACAACACCACCAGGTGACGGCCCACAACACCACCAGGTGACGGCCCATGACAAACACCACCAGGTGACGGCCCATGACACCACCACCAGGTGACGGTCCATGACAACACCACCAGGTGACGGCCCATGACAACCACCACCAGGTGACGGCCCCATGACACCACCACCAGGTGACGGCCCATGACAACACCACCAGGTGACGGCCCATGACAACACCACCAGGTGACGGCCCATGACAACACCACCAGGTGACGGCCCATGACAACACCACCAGGTGGACGGCGGCCCATGACACCACCACCAGGTGACGGCCCATGACAACAACACCACCAGGTGACGGCCCATGACAACAACACCACCAGGTGACGGCCCATGACAACACACCACCAGGTGACGGCCCATGACAACAACACCACCAGGTGACGGCCCATGACAACAACACCACCAGGTGACGGCCCATGACACCACCACCACCAGGTGACGGCCCATGACAACACCACCAGGTGACGGCCCATGACAACACCACCAGGTGACGGCCCATGACAACACCACCACCAGGTGACGGCCCATGACAACCACCACCACCAGGTGACGGCCCATGACACCACCAAATGACGGCCCATGACAACACCACCAGGTGACGGCCCATGACAACACCACCAGGTGACGGCCCATGACAACACCACCAGGTGACGGCCCATGACAACACCACCAGCAGGGACAGCACGCATGATGACGGAATCCCGGCCCGCTGCTGTACAGCAGCATGGCGTCATTAGGGACATCAAGGTCTGTCACTATGCGTGCAAGGACACGCTACACTTAATGACGGCTACGATCTCAATACTTTGTCGCGAAAAACACGTCACGTGACAGCAGCGTCGCACTATGTCTAGTCTGCATTTCATGTCATGTCCCAAATGGTGCGTTGATACAATGCGAGTTTTTTTTGCAAGAGAGAGAGAGAGAGAGAGAGAGAGAGAGAGAGAGACGAGAGAGAGAGACAGACAGAGACAGAGAGGGAAGTGTGTGTGGGGGCAAGAGAAATGAACTAGAAGTAATGCATGCATATGCGCATGGTCAAATTATCCGACCAACCGGCCATTCTGCCCTGCTCAGAGAGAGAGAGAGAGAGAGAGAGAGAGAGAGAGAGAGAGAGAGAGAGAGAACGAACGAAATTTAATGCTTTTAGGCTGTAAAAACCCATTAAGCAAATCGGCGCAATGTACAACGACAAAACGCGACTCGATTTCGATTTCATTGACATGGAAACCATAGCAATGTCCTTTTCTTTCACTTATATGACTAAATCGAGAACAAGAAAATGTCACTAGTATGCATTCACTGTCAGTTCTGTAGACGACGGTCACCCCAGGTAGAACTGGATCAATCCGTGGAGAGCGTGCAGCCGCCGCACAGCACGTGCTTTGGTCTATTGAGAGAGAGAGAGAGAGAGGAGAGAGAGAGAGAGAGAGAGAGACGGACAGGCAGGCAGGCAGACAGCAGGCAGGCTCTCTCTCTCTCTCTCTCTCTCCTCTCCAAAAATGTTAAACATAAGCATGTCCACATATCAATTTGAGACATTCATTCCCTTTTACAAACGCATTTGTTTATTCATTACTCTATTCATTTTGTCACATATACCTCTTAAAAGACAGAGTACGACTTCCTTTACGGCTGGACTGAAAAAGAATGGCTGTGCACACGCAAGATTCCCCCTTTCCCGAACTATCGTAGGCCTTGAGGTACTCCCTTCGTAAGCCGCTTACCACCAGCAGTGTCATTGTATCGGAGAACCAGGGTCATCTGTGCAGGTCTCAGGGATGACATGGTGATGATGGTCTGCCCTGTCAAAGAGCGTTCTGTTCAGATGTAGTTGATGACATGGTGATGGTGGTCTGCCCTGTCAAATACAGCGTTCTGTTTAGACGCAGTTGTCAGTGGAGAAAGTCTCTTTAAATTGCTCTTGAGAAGCGACTCAATGATATGCACGCTGCCAAGACTACGGTGGAAGTGCCTGGCACATGGGGACCAACATAGTATTTCGCCTTTCCTGCTACACCATGATCAACCTGGGCTCATCCGAGCTCTACCGTCAACAACGCACAGCAAACGTCATCCACCATACGACACCTTACTGCCGTTTACTGCTGACGTGGAAAACCTTGATAAATCGTCAATATTTGTGAGGCCTCGCCAGATTTCCCGGACGACATCATTGCCGAACCGTCCCATGGCGTGCAGGTCCGGCGACCTATCACGATGTCTCCACTGCGGTCGTCGTTTCCCTTCAGCAACGTAAGACAAGGTGTCATGGTTAGGCACGTTGAGCCCCGGGAAGTCCTGAGAAGTCTAAACGAGGGTTGTGCGGGTAGTGACGGTGATGTTGGGGTACACCAACGCCGAAACAATAGAGGCTCCGCGGCTGGCGACGCGTGTTGTGAACTTTTCAAAATGGATGCAGTGATCTAAGGATTATCCAAGATGGTCCAGGTTCATTAAGGTTTAACGCAGTGCCTGCTACGGGTGCCCGAGGTGACCCACAGAGGGGCGCCCCGTGGTTCACAGGAATTCCAACTCGTCACGATGTGGCTGGAGCTTTAATCTCCTCACGTGAACCACAGACAGAAGGAGGGAAAGAACTGGAAACGCTGTATGATTGTAGACACCCCCCCCCCCCTTCCCCCTCCATCCACCTCCATTGTGGTTCAGTTCCATTCATATGGTCTGTAGCCTAGCCGACCTCATAGGTACATACCAGGGCTGTCACCTCCTTCAATCTCTCCCGTGTCGTGACTTTTATCAGTACAGTCGGCTGTTTTTTTTTTTCTTAGTTTCTACTTTTAACAACCCGTTTGTAATTTTAATACCGTCACTACAAGTGTGGAACGAGTCGATTTTATGGCAGTATTTTTATTGATCTCGTTTTGTTTTCTTGTGAGCTTGCGCGCGCGCGCATGTGCGTGTGTGCGTGCGTGCGTGCGTGTGTGCGTGCGCGCGTTCGTGTATGTGTGTGTGTGTGTGAGAGAGAGAGAGAGAGAGAGAGAGAGAGAGAGAGAGAGAGAGAGAGAGAGAGAGAGAGTGAGTGTGTGTGTGTGTGTGTGTGTGTGTGTGTATGTGTGTGCGTGTGTGTATGTATGTGTGTGTGTGTGTGTGTGTGTGTGTGTGTGTGTGTGTGTGTGTGTGTGCGTGCGTGCGTGTGTGTGTGTGTGTGTGTGTGTGTGTGTGTGCGCTCGAGCGTATGCGTGCGTGCGTGCGTGCGTGCGCGTGTGTGTGTGTGTGTGTGTGTGTGTGTGTGTGTGTGTGTGTGTGTGTGTGTGTGTGAGGAATTCAGGAGAAATAACAAAAGAAAGATGTTAATATACAGGTAAATATCACTAATCAACAACCATAGCAAACCCAACCGTTGACTGCGGATAGAAAAACAATTCGGCCACCGTGGCGAAGTGGTTAGCGTCGCGAACTCCCGGTCAGGAGGTCGTGGGTTTGATTCCCATAAGAGTTGTTTATTTCAGGGATTTGGGTGCCCCAACTGACTCCTATTCAGAGTTGAGATTGCTACGGGCTCAGTTGGGAAGACTGGGTCCACACATTCGAGTTTCATCCACTTTACGGATGCGTCTGTGAGAATGTTACTTAAATTTCCTTACCTACACAGCAGGTGTCTATATCTCTCGGGCCTGGTTGATACCGGATGTATGATAAAAGTAAGCGTAGAGTACAGCCCTGTCATGCAGTCTCAGACCTGAATGGAAATCTGTAGCATCACCTTCATCATCGTCATGCACATCGATCAGCATAAAAAAAAGTTCAAAATCTGTGGCCCTTCATGCCCTGCTGATTTGGTGACTTCATTTTTATGTCCTCTCACACGCCTGTGGCCTTGGTTTGATTCCGTCGTGGTCGCCGGTAGCGGCAAAGTCTTGGAAACTGTTCTTGAATGGTTGTGGTGGCACCCTCCAGAGGGAGAGCTCACTCATGCTGACTCAGCGACTAAGCAATTATTGTCGTCAGTAGGGGGCTGAGCATGAGGTGTCCTGTGTAAGTTGTGTCAGAACAGGCACTACTCAACATCACCGAAGTGACTTGGCAGCAGTGCAGTGCTTCATCACATGGGTTGCCGCCTGACGGCTCAACACCGACTGCTTCCAGTGGATCGCCGGCGCCGGGCGGGCCGGGCTGTGGCTGCAGACGAGGGGTCGGGATGAGCGCGTGAGTGCGTTGACATCAACACAGTGACAGCCTAGATAGTGGGACAGTGACAGCCTAGATAGTGGGACAGTGACAGCCTAGATAGTGGGACAGTGACAGCCTAAGTAGTGGGACAGGAAAAGAAAATCACACAATCTAGATCAGAACGTCGGAAAACCGGAACAGACTGGCTTCTTGGAACATCACAGTTTAAATGCAAGGCAGACATCACAGTGAGTTGACGCGATGATTTCAACACAGCACCTCCCTTCGAACAACTGACAATGCATAGATGAAGAAAAGCAGACTTTAAAACCAGCAGAGAATGGTTGGATTCTTCTGCTGAACTCCTTCTTTTTTGTTGATGTGTTTGCCATGCAGGTGTAATACCATATAGGCCAGTGTGCTTATACACAGCATGTTTAAATGCTACAATGTGGAGAGAACTCTCAACTCAAAGTGAAAGCTACAGCTGAGGATCAAATGGATCATTGTTACACCCATTCTTATCTTTAAAAAGTGAAGAAGCTCCGTGGTGCATTCTTTGCATGTGCCACTCACAGTGAAACATTCTTTTAGACTGTAGGGACTTGCATGATGTGAGTGTCACGGGCGGACCAGAGGTGTAGTGTGAGAGGGAAGAGTTAGACCTGGATGAAGGGTGTGTGTGTGTGTGCTGTCATTTTAATAACTGTGCAGGGAAGTGTCTTGCACGTGTTCTGTGCGTAGAGTGTGTTGTTATGCTTAGCGTGGGTTGAATGTGAGTATGTGTTTTATGTAGGGTGGAGGGAGAACCTTCTTCGCGCTATGCCAGGGTTCGGCGCTCTCATTCTTTTTGCTTTTGCTTTTCCGGTAAGAGGCCACGTCCTCCGTTGGTAGCCATATTTGTTTTCCACTTCGTCGTGGAGAGTTGCGGAACCGGGCGGAAACCTTCGCTGGCGGAAGGCAGGCCGCTGAACTTGGGAAGGATCTCAATCCTTGGGCTACCAACAACATTCTTCCGAGTCGTCCCAGACTCTCACTTCCTTCGTTGGGGGGGGCGCATCTACTGGTGGGGCTTTGGGCTCTTCGCTGAGTGAAGCTTGCCAGTAGCTCTCTCTTTTGTCTTCACCCGCCGTTCTGGTAAATATATATATGTATAAATATGGTGTTGTATTCTCGTTGGGTTGGAGAGCTTGTACGCCAAAATGGGATTGGTATTTATTCGGTCAATACGTATTTAAGTGGCATTGAGGTCATTTATTTTAAGTTGGATGTTTAGTAATGGCTCTGTTTGGGGAGCTACTTGTAGACTTGACATATATATCTAGTTCTGTCTTGAAGTCGGTCATATTTTTGGATAAATGTTGGAGTCGGGATATTCCGGAAGCGATACTTCAAGGATTGAAGCAAATTGTTTTTTATTTTTTTTTTTTTTTTTTTTTTTTAAATCAAGTCGGGTCCGGAACGGAACGAGTTGCCGCCGACTAACATTCAGTCGACTAGCGGAGATTTCCGATGTGGCGCTCCCGCCATAGGTCCCGCTCCCTGTCTTGTTTGTTTGTCTCTGTCATTTTTTTTTTTTTTTTTTAGTTTTTTTATGCAAGTATGTTGTAAATAATATGGAAGAATGAATGAGTTTTATGAATTTCATCTGGCATTAATTCAAAATGTAATGTGAACTTCCAAGAGTTTATTGTATTGTAATTTGTAATGTGAATGAGACGAAATTTAGAATTGTGGTAAAGGAAACACATGAAATGAGGAAAAAAACAACAAGATTGAAGAATATGAAAACCAAAAGAAAACAAATTGTAAAAGTTTTGTTTTTCCTTTGAATTCTTTAAATTGTACGCACACGGTCCACACATGCCCTGCATTCACACACATAATCCACAAATATCATGATTATGCGGTGAGGGACTGACATCCGCCGTAGGGCGTTTCCTTTTCGTTTCTTGGGGAGACAGGTCACAGTTTCTGACGTTGGGCGACCTGGAGGATGGTCCCAGAGTGGGGGATACCGGAGCCGAGCCAGAGGAGTGCTGGAGGAGTCCGGCGCAAGGAGGAATCTTCTAGACGCCAGTGAAGAGAACAGCCAGTCTTGCTCCAGAGATCCAGTCAGCGGGACAGTCGTCAACTCAGTTATGTGGCAAGTGTGTGTGTGTGTATGGGCTGTGGATTTGTGTGCGTGCGCTAGTGTGATCTAATGTATATTGTTATGCCCTGTTTGTTGTATTAGTTTGTTTCTCCCCCTTCCTCTTCTATTTGTTGGGGGTAGCTTTAGTTGGTGATAGGTTGGGTGGCAGTGGGATCCGGGTGGTGGTGTTTTTTTTTTTAGGGCTCCCCTCTATCGGGTTATTTTGTCCCTTAGCGATAGTTAGCTCCTGATAGGATCTGCACTCTTCTTTGTTTTTTTTTTTTTTTTGAAGTTATTCTTTTTCCTGTCTTTCCTCCCTCTTCTTTGATAGGTGCCCCATTCCATAAATGGAATGTATGTGTGAGTGATTGGGATGCTTGATATGTTTGGGTAAATTTGTATATCTAAAATTTAATAAATATTGTTTGTTTCCGTACCTCCTGGAGTGGTCTGGAGATAGTGAGTGGTTTAGTGTGTCTCTCTGTGCTCTTTGTCTGTCCCTGCCTCATTCCCCTGACAGGGTCTTTTACCCTTGACAGATATGGGGGCTCGTCCGGATGAGGTCAGGTAGTACAGACAGTGGGTACTAATTTGAGCAGCACTTGACCCTTACTTGCCTTCCGCGCTCCCGGAGGTGCGTGTTTGTGTTTGTGTTAGTGTAGCGGGAGGTTGGTTGGGGAGGGGTTCTAGAGTGTAGGGAACCCTTCAGCCGGGAGCGGTTACCGGATCGGGATTTGCCGCAGTGGAGATTTGCGCTACTTGGCAAAGGTCGTCGGCGTTCAATTCCGGATCCGAGCCGGTGTTTGTCCGTTTGTACCATCGGTTAGTCGCGTTAGTTATATTACCGTAGTTTTATATTTTATTTAAAATATTGGGCAAAGTAAGGGGGGAGGTTATTTTTGGACTAGTAGGTTTTGCTTGTGCAGAGTCTTCAAGGTCAGTGTTTGTTCTGACTTAGGAAGTAGGTCACATTTGCCAGTACCCAAGCCTGCGACTGATTTAGCAAGGTGAGGTAGGTAGGCTTGCGGAATTTCCTTTTTATTTTTTTTTTGCAAAATCAGTGTGCTAGGGAGTGACCAGTCCTCTTGCTTTCTTTTCTATTACTAAATTGTTGAATGTTGCTCTTTTGCGCTAAGTGATATTTTGCACAGTATAACGACTTTCTTTTTCTGCTATTTTCTATTCTTATCTTTCGCTTAAGCAGTTTATATTGTTTACCTAGCCTAATTACCTAACATTAAGGTGAGTGAAAGGTTGGTGTGAACAATAAAGTTGTGAGTGGTGTGCCAACCCTGCGCTGAGCGAAAGTGATTTTTTTTTTTTTTTTTTATTGAAGAAATTCAAACCTAGATCATTAAACTTTACCGATAGACTCTCTAAGTAATCACCCGGTAGTCAAGTTTGCAGACTTGCGGGCCCGTTCCATGGGAAAAAAACGTGTGTGCGTGCGTGTTGCCCTTTTTTCCGGAGGAGTCTAATAGTGCAGTGCAAGTGGTAGACGTTGATGCTGGGGTCATATTTAAAAAAAAAAAAAAAAAAAAAAAAAAGAATAGTTGCGCTGCCGATGTGTACACGTGTCGTGCGTGTTTACCGTTCCAGTTTTGCGTGCGTTCCGTCGTTTGAGCGTTGCGTTATCCGTTATTTATTTACTGCGTATGATATATGTTTACTTCAGGCTCCGTCGTTTATTTGTTTACTGCGAGGTCCGTTGTTTACCGTGATGTCATTGGGTTAGTAGATTCAGATTCGACTAGTGTAGCGAGTTTCAGAAGATTGGGCTTCATTGCGTACTAGCATTTGTCGAGAGAAGGAAATCGGGTCAACGTTGGCTTGTGACACATTGAGGTGTCAGCCGTTGATTTTATGTCAATCTGGGTCATTCTCTTTCCCGTTGTTGAGACAGTTGAGACAGTTGGTCACGTTGAGTGAAACTTTTTGCTTGTAGACTAGACATTTCTGGAGCTGAAGTGGGTGTGTAGGGAAACATTTTTGATTGCGTGGAACCTAAGGTTACTGGTTGGCAAGGATCAGTCACGGGGAGTTGACTGAATTGTTTTCGAATTTTGCCAGGTAACACTTGGTTTTGTGGGCAGACATATGAATTCCCTACTTTTTGGAAGTTCTCACTGACAAGGTCAAGAGGCTTAGTGTTTTGATTTGTGTTGAGAGATCCAGTTCATTAGGATACACTTAGCCTATTTGGTCGCATTGAGGTGGCTGGGATCTTTGCAAATACTCTTGACAAAGAGAGTGGAACTTAATTTGTTAAGCGAAAAAAAAAAAAACATTCTTTGGTAGTTTTATATTAGCGGTGAGAAGGTGTACACTTTTGATTACTTGGTTTTGAATCAAGTTAGTGGCAGAGCATAATAGTGTTCACTATGGCTACAGGGGAAAGTCGTTACCTCACCAGATCCCAGGTAAAAGGGACTGGAATTGTGCCGGGACTAAGTATGTCTACGTCCCTACTACAACGCAGGGGACAATTGGAACAACTACACAAGTCGTCTTTTCGTCAGGCGAGGTTCAGCCAGCCATCATTGCTTCCCCTTCAGTGTGTTTGCCATCTACTCCCCAGGGAATTAGGCCTTCTTACGGTGGTACGCCACCGCCTTCTGCCTTGAGACATCAACCCTCCTATAGTACCCTCTCAGGGTGACTACTTACAGAGGTTTACACCTCCGCCTTATACTTCTGGATACCCAACCCATGATCCTTTCATGGTGATGAAACTTGAGAGAGAAGAAAGAAAGGAAGCAATGGAGAGAAGAGAGAGGGAAGAAAGAGGGAAGAAGGGAGGGAAGCCAAGGAAAGAAGGGAAAAAGACGAAGAGAGAGAGAAGCCAAGGAAAGAAGGGAAAAGGAAGAGAGAGAAGCCAAGGAAGAGAAGACAAGGAAAAAGGAAGAAAAAGAGGCCAGGGAAAAAAAGAGAAGAAAAAAATAGATGGAAAATAGAGATGGAAGAAAGACGGTTGGAAAGGGAAGAGAGGAACAGGCGATGGCAGCAAGAGATGGAAGAAAAGCGACAAGAGCGAGAAGAGAGGGGGCGGTTCAAGAAAAAGCAGAAAGAGATGCAAGAGATAAAAGGGAACAGGAGTTCCAAGCAAAGATGGAAGAGGAAAGGAATCAACTTAGAACAGAAGTGCTAGAGCAGTTGGGTATTACTCCAGGGGAGGAAACCACTTCATCACCTGGTGTTCAAGAATTATCACAAAGTGCCGAGGGAACCAGGATTAACGTGGACCTGCACTTAGCCCCACCCATGCTACACATGCCTGTATACAGTGAGGGAGATTCCATTGATACCTTCCTTGAACACTTTGAATCAGTGGCAGATAGTTTCCACTTGAATAATGAACAGAAGGCATTATACCTCGTTGGAAACTTGACACAGGAAAAGCCAAGGAAGCATTCGTCAACATTCCACAAAGAACCAGTTACGAGGAGTTGAAGGCTGCTTTGCGCCGGAGGATGCACATGACTGCAGAATCATATAGGAGGCAGTTCCGCACCATGAAGAAAATGGCGGATGAAACTTTCCAACAGTCGGAGACAGACTGTCAAGAGTGTTAGACTATTGGTTGGAAACTGCGAAGATGGATGTCAAAGATTGTTTTCCTGTTGGAACAACTCATGAACTCTGTTTCACCTGACTTACAGTGCAAGTTAGGAGAGGCCCAACCAGAGTCATTCAAGCAGGCCATCAGGATTGCGGAAGCTTTCGCAGATGCCCGGCGTTATTTTAGGCCAGCGTACCAGGGACAAGCGAGGAAACAGGCAAAGGAGACCAACACTGGACAAGCCTCTCAGCCTGAAAGTGGTGCTAAGTTCTCCAAAGGAAATGCGAAAGAACGACTTAGGAAGTGCTACTTGTGCGGTGACCTCAACCACATCGTGAAAGGACTGTCCTAAGCGACTCCCCGTTGACCAAGACATTTGCCCAAACTAAGGTGGCATTTGGAGAAAGTGAGAAGTGAGATCACTACACCATCCTGCCCGACGTTTCCCTCTGTGGTGTGCGGCAAAGCCATTGAAGCCATTCGTGACACTGGAGCCACGACAATATTCGTCGACGAGAAGTTGGTACCGCCTGAGGCACCACGTGGAAGAGAATGTCAGGTATCGGGGATCGAATCTTCCTTCAAGGTGAACAGGTGTACTGTCCTGGTGGATATTTCCACACCATACTTTCAAGGAAAGGTATGGGCAGGGCAGTGGCATTACAGCGGCCAGCGTACTCCCTTCTGATTGGGAACTCGGTATGTTTTGAGGATGGTCGCACCAGTGACATTTCAGTCGAGTTGCCACCGGAAGTATTTGTGGCTGCCACTACGCGTTCACAAACGCAAAGAGAAAAAAAAAGCTTTGAAACCTCTACTGAAACCATTGTCCCAGCATGATGTGGGTGACGTTGGATCCAGCTACCGTGCGAGGTCTTCAGGGTAAGGATCCCTACGATCAACACCATTCGGAATATGGTAGGAAAACCTCCCAAGGACAAGAAGAATGGATCAGTGTCGTTCATCGTGCGACAAGGATTGATCCACAGACAATTTGCATCGCGAGATGTGTCAGTAACCCAGTTGGTGGTGCCTAAAGCGTTACGAAACACAGTTCTACGCCTTGGACACGATACTCCTATGGCAGGACATCTAGGCACAAGACGTACACTGGAAAGAATCCAACACGACTTCTACTGGCCTGGAATATCTCAAGATGTCAGGAAGTATTGTCGAACTTGTGATGCGTGTCAAAGGACTACTCCCAAGGGGCGAATTACCAAGGTTCCTCTGGGAATAGTTCCCCTGATTGAAGACGTAAAGGTCGCTGAAGGACTGTCTGGGGAACAGAGGGAAAAAACGTGCGAGCCCTTTGTAGAGAATACCAAGATGTTCTCTCAGATGTACCCTTAAGGTGCAACTTAGGTACCTGTTCTCTAGTGCTCACTCAAGAGGACCCAGTCAGGGTGCGACAGTATCCTTTGCCCCATTCTCAAACAGAAACCATCAAGACGGAAATACAGGATATGCTGCGCATGGGGGTGATTGAGCGTTGTAGTTCGCCTTACTCCTCACCCATTCTGTTGGTCAGGAAACCAGATGGAAAGATGAGGTTCTGTGTCGACTTTCGTCGACTGAATAAGGTGTTGAAATTCGACGCTGAACCTATTCCGGACGTTGACAAGATCTTCACCCAACTGGCTAAGGCGCAGTATTTCACAAAGCTTGACTTAGCAAAGGGATATTGGCAAATACCGATGGAACCTGCCGACAGAAGCAAGACTGCCTTTACTACTCCTGAGGGCCAATTCAGGTTCAAAGTTATGCCCTTTGGGCTCAAGACTGCAGGAGCCGTCTTCAGCAGGATAATGAGACTCGTGCTTGAACCGTTGCAGATGAGAGATGTCCACAATTTTATTGATGACATATTATTGGCCACTGACAGCTGGGAGAGACACATGGAAGCACTCAGGATGCTTTTTGAGCGTCTGCGACAGGTACAGCTGGCGGCCCGTCCCACTAAGTGTCGGATAGGGGAGACTGAAATTGCCTTTTTAGGTCACGTCGTGGGACAAGGATTCATGTCTCCTGAAAGCGACAAAGTTCAAAGGATTGAAGAGGCCAAACCACCAAAGACCAAGAGGGAATTACGCTCGTTCCTTGGTCTCGTTGGCTACTACCGCAAATTCATTCCCCATTTCGCTGAAGTGGCAAAACCCCTGACAGACAAAACTGGAGCTCGAAAGCCAGAAACGCTGATGTGGGGAGATGCAGACGTAGCTGCATTCGAGAAACTCAAGGGAGCGATTCTCCAACAACCCGTCCTCCAGTTGGCGAACCCTGAGAAGCCATTTGTACTCAGAACAGACGCGTCCAGCACTGGGTTGGGGGCAGTACTCTTGCAGGATCAAGGGAAAGGGATGTTACCCATCGCCTTCGCAAGTAAGAAACTAGTGGGAGCGGAAAAGAATTACCACACTATTGAGCAAGAGTGCCTTGCAGTGGTATGGGCCACACGCGCGATTCTACCCTTACTTGTACGGGCGGGAGTTTGTTCTCCAGACGGATCACCATCCCCTTGCTTATCTGCATCGCATTCGGCCTGTCAGCCGACGCCTTATGGGATGGGCTATTGAACTGCAGAGTCTTGCCTTCTCTTTTCAACATATCCCCCTGGACGCTGCAATGTGGAAGCTGACTACCTGAGTCGAATGTCTTAGGTCCAATGGAGTATGACCAGTGTCGTAAAAAGGGAAGTGACTGTGTATAACCCCTCTTAAAAAAAGGGTGTGTATAGTTGTGCGATAAAAGTAGCAGCTTGTGTGCACCATTCAAGGATTTTTCTGATATGTGAAGGTGGATAATTGGTTTTATTATGCACGTATATTTAGACCAGTTCCATTCGGGGCTGCATCAAGCTGTGCCTCATTGGCACAAGCTTTTTTGGTTGGGGGGTATTGTCACGTCACGGGCGGACCAGTGTTTGAACTTATATGTTTTAATGGGCTGTTCGTCACAGAGGTTGACAGCAGCTTGCACATAGTATGTGGAGTGCAGAGGAGAGGGGGGTTGCTCCTCTGTCACATTCAGTTGTGCACCGCCCGTGTGGATCATGCATCCCCTCAGTAAACCCGTCACATAGGTGTAGTGTGAGAGGGAAGAGTTAGACCTGGATGAAGGGTGTGTGTGTGTGCTGTCATGTTTTTTAATAACTGTGCAGGGAAGTGTCTTGCACGTGTTCTGTGCGTAGAGTGTGTTGTTAATGCTTAGCGTGGGTTGAATGTGAGTATGTGTTTTATGTGTAGGGTGGAGGGAGAGACCTTCTTCGCTATGCCAGGGTTCGGCGCTCTCATTCTTTTTGCTTTTGCTTTTCCGGGTAAGAGGCCACGTCCTCCGTTGGTAGCCATATTTGTTTTTCACTTCGTCGTGGAGAGTTGCGAAACCGGGCCGGAACCCTTCGCTGGGCGGAAGGCAGTCCGCTGAACTTGGGGAAGGATCTCAATCCTTGGGCTACCAACAACATTCTTCCGAGTCGTCCAGACTCTCACTTCCTTCGTGGGGGGGTGGCGCATCTACTGGTGGGGCTTTGGGCTCTTCGCTGAGTGAAGCTTGCCAGTAGCTCTCTCTTTTGTCTTCACCCGCCGTTCTGGTAAATATATATATGTATAAATATGGTGTGTGTATTCTCGTTGGGTTGGAGAGCTTGTACGCCAAAATGGGATTGGTATTTATTCGGTCAATACGTATTTAAGTGGCATTGAGGTCATTTATTTTAAGTTGGATGTTTAGTAATGGCTCTGTTTGGGGAGCTACTTGTAGACTTGACATATGTATCTAGTTCTGTCTTGAAGTCGGTCATATTTGGATAAATGTTGGAGTCGGGATATTCCGGAAGCGATACTTCAAGGATTGAAGCAAATTGTTTATTTTATTTTATTTTTTTTTTTTTTTTAAATCAAGTCGGGTCCGGAACGGAACGAGTTGCCGCCGACTAACATTCAGTCGACTAGCGGAGATTTCCGATGTGGCGCTCGCTCCCGCCATAGGTCCCGCTCCCTGTCTTGTTTGTTTGTCTCTGTCATTTTTTTTTTTTTTATTTTTTTTTGCAAGTATGTTGTAAATAATATGGAAGAATGAATGAGTTTTATGAATTTCATCTGGCATTAATTCAAAATGTAATGTGAACTTCCAAGAGTTTATTGTATTGTAATTTGTAATGTGAATGAGACGAAATTTAGAATTGTGGTAAAGGAAAACAATGAAATGAGGAAAACAACAAGATTGAAGAATAGATGAAACCAAAGAAAAACAAATTGTAAAAGTTTTTTTTTTCCTTTGAATTCTTTAAATTGTACGCACACACGGTCCACACATGCCCTGCATTCACACACATAATCCACAAATATCATGATTATGCGGTGAGGGACTGACATCCGCCGTAGGGCGTTTCCTTTTTTCGTTTCTTGGGGAGACAGGTCACAGTTTCTGACGTTGGGCGACCTGGAGGATGGTCCCAGAGTGGGGGATACCGGAGCCGAGCCAGAGGAGTGCTGGAGGAGTCTGGCGCAAGGAGGAATCTTCTAGACGCCAGTGAAGAGAACACAGCCAGTCTTGCTCCAGAGATCCAGTCAGCGGGACAGTCGTCAACTCAGTTATGTGGCAAGTGTGTGTGTGGTGTATGGGCTGTGGATTTGTGTGCGTGCGCTAGTGTGATCTAATGTATATTGTTATGCCCTGTTTGTTGTATTAGTTTGTTTCTCCCCCCCCTTCCTCTTCTATTTGTTGGGGGTAGCTTTAGTTGGTGATAGGTTGTGGTGGCAGTGGGATCCGGGTGGTGGTGTTTTTTTTTTTAGGCTCCCCTCTATCGGGTTATTTTGTCCCTTAGCGATAGTTAGCTCCTGATAGGATCTGCACTCTTCTTTGTTTTTTTTTTTTTCTTTGAAGTTATTCTTTTTCCTGTCTTTCCTCCCTCTTCTTTGATAGGTGCCCCATTCCATAAATGGAGTGTATGTGTGAGTGATTGGGATGTTGATATGTTTGGGTAAATTTGTATATCTAAAATTTAATAAATATGTTTGTTCCGTACCTCCTGGAGTGGTCTGGAGATAGTGAGTGGTTTTAGTGTTGTCTCTCTGTGCTCTTTGTCTGTCCCTGCCCAGGATGCCGCACTCCTGCCTCACTGTGCGGTCAACGTTTCTTTTTTCCCCCTACATGTTCATAGTTTACCGACTTCCCCATTATTGCCATGTCCACAAAAACTGACACACCTCAGCAAAGACAGTCACTATTGCACAGGTCGGAATACAGAGAATGAAACATTTTACAAAATCTAAATGGAGTGTGTGTGTGTGTGTGTGTGTGTGTGTGTGTGCGCGCGAATGAACATGATATATATGAGTCATTTTACACAAGGCTGGAAAGATATCGATTTATATATGACAGGAATTGTCATGACTGACCCTATTGTTCTGAGCTAATTTGACCACAAGCGGCCCTCTGGAACAGCTTTTTTTTTTTTGCTGAGAGAGAGAGAGAGAGAGAGAATACCAACCACATTCATTCTATAACAATCGTCTCTCTACCTTCGACCTCTCCTCTCCGTCCATGACAACGACAATGCACTTTAAGCACCATTTCATCCACGACTAGGACGACAACCAGCCCATGGCAAACCTGGTCATAATTGACCCTATTGTTGGAGGTGGAGCCCGCCACAATGACCTTCTGGGTCAGCTCGCGCCAGAGAGGCGAGCTGGCGCGCGAGTTACTGACCGTGAGGTCACAAGCTTCGGTGAATGGCGTCAACAATCTGCACACGACAGTTTGTTTCACGACTGGAAAATGCCTGCCGATTACGTGGATTCTGTGTGTGTGTGTGGTGTGTGTGGGAGGGAGAGAGAAAGAGAGGAGGTGGGGAAGGGGTGGCAAGAGTAATGAACCAGAAATAATGCGTGCATGGTCAAACTATCCGACCAACCCGCCATTCTACCTCGTTACAGAAACATGGGATGGCTCATGATGACATTACATCCATTGTCACAAATTAATTCCATCAATTAATGCACTCACACATCCTCCTCCACCCCTTTCTGTCAGCCTCTTCCCATCACTCCCTTGGCCTTTACAGATGCTCAATTTCAATCTGCTGTAGTATAGCCATCACATCTGTATTATGTCTGTGAAATCAAACAAAACCTTGGGCCTTGTGTGTATACCAAACAGAAAACACAGAAGAAAAAGAAAGAATCAACGAAAGAAAGAAACAAGTAAAGGCAGACAGCTAGTGCGCACGCGCGCGCGCGCGCTCTTGCGAGAGAGAGAGAGAGAGAGAGAGAGAGAGCACAGAGAGATAGTGTGTGTGTGTGTGTGTGTGTGTGTGTGTGTGTGAGTGTGTGTGTGTGGAGAGAGAGAGAGAGGGCACACGGAGATAGTGTGTGTGTGTGTGTGTGTGTGTGTGTGTGTGTGTGTGTGTGTGTGTGTGTGTGTGTGTACGTGTGTGTGTGTGTGTGTGTGTGTGTGTGTGTGTGTGTGTGTGTGTGTGTGCGTGCGAAGAGAGAGGGAGACAGGCAGACAGACACAGAGCATGACTGGGTCGCATCGAGGTTCATGGGCAAGCTAAGATCTTTCTTTATTCTATGTACAAGTGAGTACTGCAAAAAAAAGTGTGTAGTTATGAGTCGTGAGCATGTGCCTATTTGACAATTAAAACCACAGTTACCTTCCTGTTCGTTATTCAACTGGATGGAATTAATGTTAATGGCTTTGTACTTGCTGACGAATCCCCAATTCTCTCTCTCTCTCTCTCTCTCTCTCTCTCTCTCTCTCTCTGTCTCTGTCCGGGTACCTTGAAAAAAATGGATAGGAAGCGTGGAAATTGCGATTTTGCAACATAATGTAAAAAAAAACCCAAACAATTGACATGTATGCATGTTTGACGGAAGCGTTGACATCATAGCAGAGAATCGTTGGAAACAGAACCAACAGATCTTTTCACAGTAGTGTAGAGTACGTGACCTGGTCGTCAAAGCATGCACTAGGAAACGATGGATTTAAGGTTCCATTCCCGCGCGGAGGTAGTGAAACGGGGATTTTGCCGTCAAAGACCGAGAGCTGCTGGTTTTCAAGTTCAAATCTGCAGTAATCGGGAGTCGGATTTTCCTCGCTGTCTCTTTTCTACTAGACTTTAAATGGTGGCCTTTCCGGTCACCGGATAAAATTTGATGCCGACTGCAGGATGCACTTGATGTACATCAAATACCTCACGGCAACAAGACTGTCACACTTTTGTACGTCAGATACCTCACGGCAACAACACTGTCACACTTTTGTACGTCAAATACCTCCCGGCAACAACACTGTCACACTTTTGTACGTCAAATACCTCACGGCAACAAGACTGTCACACTTTTGTTTAAATCCACTGGCTTCGTTAAATGTACATCAAGGAGGACGAGTATTAACAAATGTAATGAGATAGCATCAACAGTGCCACCACTGCCATCACCACCACCACCTCCAAGCATCATCATCATCATTAACGTCATCATCATCATCATCATCACCATCTTCATCGGTATTATTATTACTACTATTATCATGATCATAAAGTTATAATTATTCATAATGGTATTATTGTCGCTGTAGTCATGACTGTCGTTAACATAATAACAATTCGCAATGCATTATTCCTTTCGACAGAGTCGACAGTTCCTTAAATTTCACCTCAAAAATGTGTTCTTAGAATACTGTGCCATATCATACCATATACTACCTTACCATTCTATACTATACTTGACTAGACTAGACTAAACTAGACTACATCAGACTACACAATGACATCATTACGTTTATAGTAATTTGCTTTTTGCCGAAAGCCTAAGCACTCGACGCAGACCTGGCAGCGAAGCTAGATACTAAAGTAGGCTAACATCATCGAGTCCACCTTTACGACTACCAACGATGACACAAACATGTGCTGTCGGAAATGTTCTGTACAAATAGCCGGAGCACCAACAGATGGCGACCTGAGGCACACAGACAGACTTTCAGCAGTTCAGGAGACAAGACTGCTTCGTCCTCGTCTCTGTCAAAAGGCAAGTTCATCATCACCCTTGTCAAAAGGCAAGTTAATCATCACCCCTGTCTAAAGGCGAGTTCATCATCACCCTTGTCAAAAAGGCAAGTTCATCATTACCCCTGTCAAAAGGCAAGTTCATTATCACCCCTTTTAAAAGGCAAGGTCGTCATCACCCCTGTCTAAAGGTGAGTTCATTATCACCCCTGTCAAAGGGTGAGTTCATTATCACCCCTGTCAAAAGGCAAGTTCATCATCATCCCTGTCTAAAGGTGAGTTCATCATCACCCCTGTCAAAAGGCAAGTTCATCATCACCCCTGTCAAAAGACAAGTTCATCATCACCCCTTTTAAAAGGCAAGTTTGTCATCACCCCTGTCAAAAGGTGAGTTCATAATCACCCCTGCCTAAAAGTGATTTCGTCATCACCCCTGTCAAAAAGCGAGTTCATCATCACCCCTTTCAAAAGGTAAGTTCATCATCATCCCTGTCAAAAGGTAAGTTCATCATCACCCCTGTCAAAAGGTGAGTCATCTTCAATCCATCAAAAATGCTAGTTAATCCTCACTTCTGTCATAGACAAGTTCATTATCACCCCTGTCAAAGGTGATTTCTTCGTCACTCCTGTCAAAGGGTGAGTTCACCATCACCCCTGTCAAAAGGCAAGTTCTTCAACACCCCTACTAAAAGGCGAGTTCACCTTCAACACCTGTCAAAATGCAGTTCATCCTCACCTCTGTCAAGAGAAGTTCATCATCACGGCTGTGAAAAGGGAAGTTCAAATGGCAAATATTCTCACCCCGTCAAAAGGCCTGTTTATCCCCACCCATGTCAAAAGAGATGTTTTTCATCCCCACCAAAGCAAGTCATATTCACCCCATCAAAAGACAAGTTCGTTAACATTGATGTAAAAAGATATTCACACTTGTCCCTGTGGAGCAGTTAATTTCACTCCCGTCAAAAGGCACGATCATCCCCATCCCTGGAAAGGTAAGTGCATTCCTATCCCCTCAAGGTCACTGTCACTCTTCTAAAGGCATGTTCAGTCTCCCCCAACGCCCACCTCAAAAGGAGAATTTAGTTATCCTATCCATCCCTAACCCCCTTTTCCTAGAAAAGCAAGTTTCCCTTCACCCTCATCAAAAGCCAAATTCACCTCACCACCCTCTGCGCTCTTCTTTGCAACCGCAGTGTAAGCTGGCTCTACGGCGAAGAACATTGCGCTGCACTCCACACATTGCCATACAACTGTCGGCCTTCTGCTGTTTTCTGCCTCTATGGCCCATTCTCCTGTCTTTGTACTAAACATTCTGTTTATCTTTCTCTCTTTATAACATGCCAGCTTATTGTTCTTTTCTGGTGACTAGGTGTTGATGCTGTGCACACCTCCAAAGGCGACGCTCATTGTTCATTCTACAGTGTGTATGGCCTTCTGTTCTAATCTGTTGTGTTGCATTCAAATGGTTTGTCACTCTGTTTTAATCTGGTTGCAACAAATTAAGCACAAAGGCTCTCGCCATACAACAGAAAATGTAACAATGCACCACTCACCACAAAACCTTAACGACGCAACATTCACCACGAAAATGTGACAATATAGCATTTACTACGAAAGAAGTAAGAACACAGCACTAGTAATGAAAAACAAATGTAACAAAACAGCACTCAAGATGAAAAATGGTTAATGCAACAAGCACCTCGAAAATGCAATCATACCTCATTCACCACAAAAAAAAAAAAAAAAAAAAATGCAACAATACAGCACTGAGCACGAAAATATAACGAAGCACCACTCATACGAAAAATATAACAACGCAGCACTCACCACGAACAATATAACGATGCAGCCTAGCCAAGAAAAACGTTACAAGGCAGAAGTCTCGAAAAAAAACAACAACAACAAATGCTACATTTTGTGAACGCGTACAAATAATGTAACAGTTGTTACATTTTCCGTCAAGACTGCTACTTTCCCTAGGTTTTATCGACTGAAAGTATTGAACGCGACGGATTATTGAGACTGATATACTAAAGAACTACAAACGCTTAAACAGCTTTATTAAAGAACTACAAAAGCTGTGAACAGCTTTACTAAAGAACTACAAAAGATAAACAACTTTACTAAAGAACTACAAACGATTAAACAGCTTTATTAAAGAACTACAAAAGCTGTGAACAACTTTACTAAAGAACTACAAAAGTTTAAACAGCTTTACTAAAGAACTACAAAAGCTTAAACAGTTTTACTAAAGAACTACAAAAGCTGTGACAGCTTTACTAAAGAACTACGAAAGCTTAAACAGATTTACTAAAAAAAAAAACTACAAAAGCTTAAACAGCTTTACTAAAGAACTACAAAAGCTTAAACAGCTTTACAAAAAAAAACTGCAAAAGCTTAAACAGCTTTACCATAGAACTACAAAACCTTGAACAGCTTTGCTAAAGAAACACAAAACCTCGAACGGCTGTACTAAAGAACTACAAACCCTTGAACAGCTTCACTAAAGAACTACAAACCCTTGAACAGCTTTACTAAAGAACTACAAACCCTTGAACAGCTTTACTAAAGACATATAAAGCCGTGAGCATCTTAACTAAAGAATTACAAAGCCCTGAACAGCTTCATTAAAGAACTACAGCTTTACTAAAGAATTACAAAGCCCTGAACAGCTTCATTAAAGAACTACAGCTTTACTAAAGAACTACAAAACCTTGAACAGCTAAAGAGCTACAAAGTCTTGAACAGCATTACTAAAGAACTATAAAGCTTGAGCAGCTTTACTAAAGACTTAAAAAGCCCTGAACAGCTTTATTAAAGAACTACAAAGCTTTAAACAGCTTGACTAAAGAACTACTAAACCTTGAACAGGTTTACTAAGAACTGCAAAACCTTGAACAGATTTATTTCGGATTTATAAAGTAATGCATAGATTAACTGAAGATGTATCAAGCCCAGTATACATTGATTAAAGACGTGAAAAGCGGTCAAGGGATTAACCAAAGATATACACACTCATGTACAGCTTTATTGACGACATACAAAGCCTAGTACACATTCACCTAGGACGTACAATTTTGAGAGTTGATTTCAACGAGGTGACAGCCCTGATATGGCCCTTTGCAGTCGGCTGGGCTATAAGCAACATAATCTTTTTTCCAGGACATACGAAGTCCTGTATATCTTCACTGAATACGTCTAAAGCCTTATACAGATTGAATAAAGACGTACAAAGCCCTGTACAGATTAACTAAAGGCGTAAGAAGCCCTGTAAGGCTTTACCGAGGACGCCTGGGTCCTACTGAAGACGTACAAAGCCTTCGGATTAACTGAAGATGTGAAGAGCCCTGCATAGCTCTACTGAAAATGTGTAAAGCCTTGTTCTGAAGATGATCAAAGCTCTCTACATTTTGTTTTACTGAAGACGTACATAGCCCTGCAGCGATTAACTGAAGACGTACAAAGCCCTGTGCAGGTTTACTGAAGACGCGTAATATTCCTTACAGATGAATTCATGGCCTGCAGAGCTGTGTACAGCTTAACTGAACACCAGGACTTGTGAACTCTCAATGATCCCCGGTGCCCACTGTACCAACAGTGGACAGTCTCTCTCTCTCTCTTTCTCTCTCTTTCTCTCTCTCTGTCTTTCTGAATGATGCTTAATGCCAGCTATGGTCATAGCGGACGGCAACCTCCCTCCCTCCCTCTCTCTCGATTATGAAGTGTGCACAGTCATCTTTGAACCTCACCAATACTCGATGCCAGCTATTGTGACAGACGACAGCAAACTTCCCCCCCCCCCCCCCCCCACCTCCGCCATCCTCTCTCTCTCTCTCTCTCTCTCTCTCTCTCTCTCTCTCTCTCTCACCTGAAGTGAGCACAGACGTCTGTGAGCCTCTTCATGAAGCTTGATGCCAGCTGAAGTGACGGAGACAGATTATGGGAAGCGCTTTGCCTCACGTGTCAGCGCCCCCTGCCTGTCTCCCTAACACTCTGTCTTTCCCTTGTGACATCACGGCCCTGCTTCAGATGACGTCGGCACTGTTTGGGATTAATGGCGTAGCCGTGTTGAACAGAATGGTAGCTTAGGTTATGATATTTTGTTTGGGTCACTAGTTTACAAAATAGTAATAATAATAATAATTATAATAATAAAATGAATTTTTGTAATCGTGGCGGCGTTGGTTTTGATGTGTGCCTGCTAGTCATAACACTGTTCTCTCCGTGCCCTGCACAGCCTGAACTGGCACCACGGTCAGCAGGGCTGTAAACTGCAGTACACCACCTGGCCTGGCGTTCTGAGACCGGCAAAGGGTGGCATTGGGGAGTGGAGGGAGATGGGATACATCGCGATTTGCCTCAATATGCTTCGCCCAATCTTCTTTCTCGTCTACAATTGAGAGCGACCCCTTCCTGGAGCTTTAAAAATCTTAAGTGTAACGTTTCATCCAAACACTCATTCACAGCTTGCACAAACAGTACATATGGTTCAATTAGAGGATATTCGTGTTTGCTGCAACATGGAAAAAGTATGGTGGTACACAACAAAAAATACTTTCTGATCTCAAGCGACAATTATCTTGTTTGTATCGAAGATGATGTGGATTTTTAATACAGAAATGCCGAATCAGACAGAATTGTTTCCATTATCAGAGACAGAATTGTTTCCATTATTTTTTCATTGTTCATCTCCGTCTCTGCTCATCATCGTAAGGCTGTCCTCAGAAACGTGCTGTTTCTGTGATATGGAAACCACCAGACTGGATTAGAAGGCTGAGAAACATCAGAAGTTCGCGAAGTGATTACACGTACAAAACACACATTTCGATGATTTCCCATGTTTATTGATGTAGCAGCACTTTTCACGGNATACGAAGCCACACTCAATAGGCCGAACACATAAAAACATACGCATGCACTCACCACGAACAATATAACGATGCGCCTAGCCAAGAAAAAAACGTTACAAGGCAAATTCTCGACAAAAAACGACACCAACAAATGCTACCTTTTGTGAAACCGTACAATAAGGGTACAGTTTGTTACATTTTCCGTAACGACTGCTACTTTTTTCCCTCGGTTTTATCGACTGAAAGTATTGAAACGCGACGGGGGATTATGGGAGACCTGATATACTAAAGAACTACAACCGCTTAAACAGTCTTTATTCAGAACCTACAAAAGCGTGTGAACAGCTTTAAACTAAAGAACTACAAAGATAAACACCTTACTAAAGACTACAAAACCTATAAACAGCTTTTATTAAAGAACTACGAAAAGCTGTGAACGACCTTTAACTTAAAGAACTCCAAAGTTTTAACAGCATTTAACTAAAGAACTACAAAAGCTTAACAGTTTTACTAAAGAACTACAAAAGCTGTGAACAGCTTACTAAAGAACTTACGAAAAGCTTAAACAGATTTACTAAAAAAAAACTACAAAAGCTTAAACAGTCTTACTAAAGAAACTAACAAAGCTTAAACAGCTTTACAAAAAAAAAACTGCAAAGCTTAAAAACAGCTTTACCATAGAACTACAAAACCTTGACACAGCTTTGCTAAAGAAACAAAAACCTCGAACGGCTGTACTAAAGAACGACACAACCCTTGAACAGTCTTCACTAAAGAACTACAAACCCTTGAACAGCTTTACTAAAGAACGACAAACCCTTGAACAGCTTTACTTAAGACATATAAAGCCGTGAGCATCTTAACTAAAGAATACAAAGCCCTGAACAGCTTCATAAAGAACTACAGCTTTACTAAAGAATTTACAAAGCCCTGTAACAGCTTCATTAAGAACTACAGCTTTACTAAAGAACTACAAAAACCTTGAACCGCTAAAGAGCTCAAAGTCTTGAACAGCATTACTAAAGAACTATAAAGCTTGAGCAGCTTACTAAAGACTTAAAAAGCCCTGAACAGCTTTATTAAAGAACTACAAAGCTTTAAACAGCTTGACTAAAGAACTACTAACCCCTTGAACAGGTTTACTAAGAACTGCAAAACCTTGAACAGATTTATTTCGGATTTATAAAAGTAATGCATAGATTAACTGAAGATGTATCAAGCCCAGTATACATTGATTAAAGACGTGAAAAGCGGTCAAGGGATTAACCAAAGATATACACACTCATGTACAGCTTTATTGACGACATACAAAGCCTAGTACACATTCACACTAGGACGTACAATTTTTGAGAGTTGATTTCAACGAGGTTGACAGCCCTGATATGCCCCTTTGCAGTCGGCTGGGCTATAAGCAACATAATCTTTTTTCCCGGACATACGAAGTCCTGTATATCTTCACTGAATACGTCTAAAGCCTTATACAGATTGAATAAAGACGTACAAAGCCCTGTACAGATTAACTAAAGGCGTAAGAAGCCCTGTAAGGCTGTTACCGAGGACGCCTGGGTCCTACTGAAGACGTACAAAGCCTTCGGATTAACTGAAGATGTGAAGAGCCCTGCATAGCTCTACTGAAAATGTGTAAGCCTTGTTCTGAAGATGATCAAAGCTCTCTACATTTTGTTTTACTGAAGACGTACATAGCCCTGCAGCGATTAACTGAAGACGTACAAAGCCCTGTGCAGTTTACTGAAGACGCGTAATATTCCTTACAGATGAATTCATGGCCTGCAGAGCTGTGTACAGCTTAACTGAACACCAGGACTTGTGAACTCTTCAATGATCCCCGGTGCCCACTGTACCAACAGTGGACAGTCTCTCTCTCTCTCTTTCTCTCTCTTTCTCTCTCTCTGTCTTCTGAATGATGCTTAATGCCAGCTATGGTCATAGCGACGGCAACCTCCCTCCCTCCCTCTCTCTCGATTATGAAGTGTGCACAGTCATCTTTGAACCTCCACCAATACTCGATGCCAGCTATTGTGACAGACGACAGCAAACTTCCCCCCCCCCCCCCACCTCCGCGCCATCCTCTCTCTCTCTCTCTCTCGTCTCTCTCTCTCTCTCTCTCTCTCTCTCACCTGAAGTGAGCACAGACGTCTGTGAGCCTCTTCATGAAGCTTGATGCCAGCTGAAGTGACGGAGACAGATATGGGAAGCGCTTTGCCTCACGTGTCAGCGCCCCCTGCCTGTCTCCCTAACACTCTGTCTTTCCCTTGTGACATCACGGCCCTGCTTCAGATGACGTCGGCACTGTTTGGGATTAAAATGGCGTAGCCGTGTTGAACAGAATGGTAGCTTAGGTTATGATATTTTGTTTGGGTCACTAGTTTACAAAATAGTAATAATAATAATAATTATAATAATAAAATGAATTTTTGTAATCGTGGCGGCGTTGGTTTTGATGTGTGCCTGCTAGTCATAACACTGTTCTCTCCGTGCCCTGCACAGCCTGAACTGGCACCACGGTCAGCAGGGCTGTAACTGCAGTACACCACCTGGCCTGGCGTTCTGAGACCGGCAAAGGGTGGCATTGGGGAGTGGAGGGAGATGGGATACATCGCGATTTGCCTCAATATGCTTCGCCCAATCTTCTTTCTCGTCTACAATTGAGAGCGACCCCTTCCTGGAGCTTTAAAAATCTTAAGTGTAACGTTTCATCCAAACACTCATTCACAGCTTGCACAAACAGTACATATGGTTCAATTAGAGGATATTCGTGTTTGCTGCAACATGGAAAAAGTATGGTGGTACACAACAAAAAATACTTTCTGATCTCAAGCGACAATTATCTTGTTTGTATCGAAGATGATGTGGATTTTAATACAGAAATGCCGAATCAGACAGAATGTTTCCATTATCAGAGACAGAATTGTTTCCCTTATTTTTTCATTGTTCATCTCCGTCTCTGCTCATCATCGTAAGGCTGTCCTCAGAAACGTGCTGTTTCTGTGATATGGAAACCACCAGACTGGATTAGAAGGCTGAGAAACATCAGAAGTTCGCGAAGTGATTACACGTACAAAACACACATTTCGATGATTTT
Source organism: Conus betulinus (assembly GCA_016801955.1). Taxonomy (NCBI): domain Eukaryota; kingdom Metazoa; phylum Mollusca; class Gastropoda; order Neogastropoda; family Conidae; genus Conus; species Conus betulinus. The sequence goes on along the minus strand of JADBJO010013333.1, from coordinate 11,207 downwards.
CCATGTTTATTGATGTAGCAGCACTTTTTCACGGTCATATACGTAATGAATAATTTGAGGTCGAAGACAAAAACGTGATATTTTGGAATATATTCAGAGAACTCAGTGCAGGAATGCCTGGTGCCAGAGATTTCCTTTGTCAAATCTACATGGCCTAGAACTGAAAGTGGGTCTTATGATCCTGCTTACAGAGTTACACCAGTCACTGATTCATTGGACCCTATAGAGGCAAAAGAAATGAAGGGGGCGGGGGTGGGGGTGGGGGGTGCTTCTGGGTCAGCAAGCTGTGATTTTACAAACTACGACAGGAACCGTGGTACAAATAATAATGCGTTCCCGGTGTTTTGATGTGCTTTCAGGTCCAGCATGTGCAGAAAAGCACTGATAAATGATTTGTTTGTACACTGGGCAATCAAGACGGGAACAAGAAATGGGTACCATTGGTCTTAACCATAGTAGATATTTGATCTTCATGTAGCTGATGTCTCGTTCAGCATAAATGTACGAAGATACACAGGCCGCTGTTTAACTTTCTTTTTGTTCTCTAAAGTCACTAAAACGATCTACCTACTGCGAGCATCCTCATATCCCAAACTGACCATGTTTTGCTGTAATTCTTACAGTAACGCTCGATTACAACAAAACATGCTTAATTTTCTTAATTTTGTATTACTAAATAAACGCAGTACCTATGATAAAACCTAAGACTGATTTTCAGAAAAGGTGTAGGACTTTGAAGTAAATGATTCTAATACCACACAGGTTTCTAAGAACACCACACCAACCAAGAGCATTTGTCAAGCAGCGTGCTTCGTTGAGTGAGAAGAAAGAGATACACCTAAGGTGCGGGTAGGGCCCAGAGAAGTACACCCGCTCCCACACGGTGCTTTTCAAGACCTGAGGTCACCTGTTGTCAGTGTTCACTGTTCTCTTGTGTTAGCAGGGCAGCGAAGGGTAGGTCTGTGTTTGTGTGGCGAGGTGGGTGTGGGGTGGGGGGAGGGATGATACAGCCAATGATTTCATACAGTTCGATTCTACCTAATCTGGGCAAAATGTGATGGATGTGTGGGATCAAGTATGAATTGGCAAAACATAACAGAGCGCAACGTGGAAAAGAGTTGTGTTCACCGAGGTCGAGTGGACGTTACTGTGGCGCATGTCTGCGTCTTTTTTTTTTTTTTTTTTTTTTTTTTTTTTTTTTTAGTGTTTTCTGCTGCTGTTGTTTCGGTGCTTTGTGTCAATTTTGTTGTGGTGGTGTCTTCCTGTTTTGTTCCGAGTTCATCGCCTTCATTTTTTGTGGGCTTGCGGTGTTTGGCTTGGTGTTGGTGGTGCATTTTCTTTCTTCTTCCTCTTCTCTCTCTGTTACCATTTTGTTTTGCTGTTTGTGTGGGCCATCATGTTGGTTTGATTTCGATTTGCACGTGCTGTAGGTTGACCTGTTTAGCTGTTTTTTGCTTCCCTCCCCCCCCCCGGTTTTTTTTTTTTTTTTTTTTTTTTTTCTCACAATGTCGGGAGTGTGAACCTGTGTTTGTGCTTTCACGGGACTTGCCGTGAGTGATAAGAGGTACGCAACACATTGGATTTATGCCTTGCGGCAGAGAAGGTAAGTGGTGCAGAAACAGTTTTGGGGAGCGCAAGAAATACGAGATCAGTGGCGTATTTATCCCATAACTCGCACAGCACGCAACTCTGTACTGCTCCAGGGGTTAGAGATAAAAAAAAAACAAACAAACAAAAAAAAAAAAACAGTAACTGTGCACAACAAAAATCCTTTCATTCTTAGAGGTTCTGGTGGAGGGGGGGGGGGGGGGGGGGGGGGGGGGGGGGGGGGGGGAGGTGCCTGTGACAAGTGTGTGGATATCTGACATTCCCATATCGTGCGATGGCAAAGAATATCGAGACAGCGCTGGTTTGATTGGGCTGCGTGCTCAGATCCGCGCTTATTTATGAGAAATTCAGAAACAAAGACGGAAAACTTACCCGCTTTTTGACCGGGAAGAGATTTATTTTTTTTTGTTAATGTGCCCCCCAGTCCTCTGGAAAAAAAAAAAACTACGAAGGTCGGCAGTTTTTTACTGCTCGCATCTATCACAAAGAGCAATCGAAGGTGGACCCTAGTCAGATTAAATGCAACAAGCGTTTAGGATTGGGTCATCGCGCTGCTGTCTGTGTCAATCCCATCAGGTGCCGAGAGTGTGGGAAAGAGGGGCACACACAGGGGGAGGGTATGTGTGATCCATACGAGTCTTCTGACGAGGAGTATTCAGAGACATACACAGTTATACATGTGGGAGAGAGACCAGAGTGAAGAGGAGAGACGAGGAGAGGATGGAAGTGTTGGTGAGAGAGATTTGGAGGGGGAGAGGATCGGGAAGAGGATCAGGAAGAGGATGAGGAGAAGGAGTGCTCCAGGGGAGTTGATGATGTGCAGGTAGAGAGTGAGGCAGGCAGTGCTGCTGATCAGCCATCAGATACGGGCAGACCAGCGGGAGGGAGGAAGGTGGAGGGACGGAAAGAAAAAGCAGGGAGGGGGAGGGGGGAGAAAGTCCGATACTGCTCCATCAGGACAGAAATTATTAGACTTTGTCTCTCGATCACGCCCCGCCACTCCTTTCAAGCGGAACATGAGGTCAGCCGACAAGACATCGACGCGAGTTGCGCTGACCAGTGGCGAGGGAAAGGAGGGTGACTGAGGGATGTTGTGATTCCCCAGCTACACACGGATAACGGACTCGGCACGGCTAATGGACTATCCCCTTTCCTAATGGATGCTTTGTCTGTCTGTACTTTGAATGTAAGAGGAATGCGTTCAAATGCAAAAAGAAAAAGTGTATTCAGTTTTTTTTTTTAAAAAGAAATAGAATTAATGTTGCATGCTTAAAGAAACACACATCACAAATGAAGTTAAAGATACATGGGAAAAGTGGGGAAGATGGTTAGAGATTACAGAACAAGGTGCTCGTAGTGGGGTAGATAATTTAATAAAAAGAAACCGCTTCAGATATAACAATACTGCATAGGTCACAATGAATTCTGGCAATAAAATCCAATGTTCAAGGTAAGAGTTTAGTTATTGTTAACGTGTATGTCCCCAACACGGACAAGAAAAACTTCAATTTCTAAATAAACTAGAGACAGTATTGAGACAGGTAGAGTCTGAAGATGTAATAGTTTGTGGTGATTTTAATACTGTTCTGATAATGATAATGATATTATAAGTGGCGATTTCCATAATGAAAACACAGTGAATCGCTTTAATTCTTTAGTCTTTGATAATGATTTGTACGATACCTGGAGGCTGTTTAATCCTGATGTCAGAGAACACTCCTGGTCGAAAATGAAATCCTTTTGTTGCACGGCGTCTAGATTATGTTTTCGATAAGTTCGGTGTTGTTCGATATATGGTAATCAAAGTCGTTTTGTAAGTGTATCTATGTCGGATCATCGGGCTTGTGTTGTTTCATTTGGGATTTTGTGATATTCAGCGGGGTAAGGGTTATTGGAAATTTAATAAGTCTTTGTTGTCAGATCTAGACTTCATTGGGGGAGTGAACAACTTAATTCAGAATTTTGAAAAAAATCCAGAAGATGACGATCAAATTGCGAGGGAGCTTCTGAAGTTAGAAATTAAGCATTTTAGTATAAGCTTTAGCAAAACAGAAATCAGTACTTAAAACAAATGATTTAGCAAAGTTATATGAACAGTTATATTTCATTGATATTGAGCTGAGTAAAGACCCAGATAATATAGATTATAATAAACGAGAACGTATTAGCTCCAGTTAGAGTTGATAGAACAACGTAGAGTGCGAGCATCACAAGTAAGAGCAAAAGCTCAATGGATAGAAGAGGGAGAAAAAAATTCAAAATTTTTCTTAGGGCTCGAGAAAGCGAGAGCAAATGCTAAGGTCATGACTAGCATTAAAGATGAACAGAATGTTGAAGTGTATGACCAAAAAGAAATCTTAAATACACAAAAAGAATATTTAAAAAAAAACTTTATCAGAATAAAACAAAATTTGAAGGTAAGGAAGATGTTAAGCAAAAGATTCATACCTTTATGAGAACTTGTACTATTCCTACTTTAACAGATCAACAAAGAGATGAATGTGAAGGAAGCATAACAGAAGAAGAATGTCTAGATGCACTGAAGGCGATGAAAAACGGATCTAGTCCAGGTTCAGATGGGTTAACTATAGAGTTTTATAAGGTGTTCTGGAGCCATTTAAAATCACTCCTATTAAAGTCTTTCTCGGCTGCTTTTGAGATCGGAAGCATGTCACAGTCACAACGAAAAGCAATTATTACATTAATTCATAAAGGCAAAGATCTTTCACGTAATGAAATGAAGAATTGGAGACCAATATCATTAACCAACACAGATCACAAATTGTTAGCATAGTGTCTTATCAATACGTTTAAATTGCGTAATCTCTTCTATTATAGCCGAAGATCAGTATGGTTATATGAAAGGTCGGCAAGTTTTTACATTGCAACGCCTAATTGATGATGTAACAGATTACCTAAATCAGAACGATACTACTGGTCTTTTGGTTACGGTTGATTATTTCCACGCGTTCGACTGTATCTTAAGGGATTATATGTTAGGAACTTTCAATTGTTTTGGTTTTGGTGAGGATTTTGTGAAATGGGTGTCCGTGCTAATGAGAGTAACACTTTTAGCTGCATTAATTACTGTGGTTGGCTATCAGAGAAGTTTGCAACAGACTCAGATAAAAGACAGGGATGTCCTTTTTCACCTTTAGCCTTCATACTTGCAGTTGAACTTCTAGCCATTAGACTACGTTCATGTAATATATAAAAGGAATTAAGGTGCCAAATAAATTAGGACAAAATGATTTTACTAGGTTGCTAATAGCTTTGTAGGCAGATGATGTTACTCTGTTTCTAACTGATGAAAAGGATATTCGTGCAGCTTTAGCTATATTTGATTAATTCTCCATGGTTTCGGGTCTTATTGTTAATAAAACAAAATCTGAAATAATGTGGATGGGTAGTAATAAGAAGAGAAATAAAGATTTCTTTGGCTTTAAATTTACAAATACATTGAAAATTCTTGGTGTATTCTTTGGGAATGAAAAAAGCGCATCTTCTATTGAAAAGAACTGGATAACGAGAATAGATAACTGTAAGAGATTAATTGCAGCATGGGAGAAAAGAAATCTTAGTATAAGTGGAAAAGTATGTATAGTAAAAACATTTTTAATCTCCCAATGGATCTATATTATGAAGGTAATAAAAGTACCAGATACAGTCATCAATGAATTGAATAGAATACTTTATCGTTTTCTATGGCGCAAGAAAGATTGTAATTTAAAAGCGTTTGAAAAGGTCAGGCGGGTAGTTCTCTGTAGTGAGCTAAAAAAAAAAAAAAAAAAGGTGGACTGAAAATGATAGATTTAAGAGATTTGCAGACAGCTTGTCTGCTACAGTGGGTGGTAAATTTGTAGAAAAAGTAATTATAAATGGCAAGCTGTAGCTCGAACTTTTTTCGGTGAAGACTATAGTTGTTTTTACTCACATGTTTTCAGTAAAGATTTTAAAGGTTTAGAGAAAATCCAATCCAGTTTTTTTGGAGCACGGTGTTGTCAGTCTGGCTGGATAATAATTACTGTAAATCACCTGATGTTATTTGTGGGATGTTGTGGAACAACAGTTATTTACACTACCAGGGGGAACGTGTTTTTTTTTTTTTCAGGAATGGATCAATGCAGATTTGATCGTTGTTAATATTTTAAAAGATGACAATGTCCTTTTGACATATGAAGAAATTTTGTGAAAAACTGGGACTTTCACCTGGTAGATTACTACAATACGATGTGGTCTCAGTAGCTGTTAGAAATTTTCTCCTTAAACACAGGAACAATGAATTACAACTATCCCGAACCCCCCTTCAAGATATTCCGCGATTTTGCGGCAAATTATTAACCACTATTAAAGATTTTCGAAATCTTTTGCCTGAAAAGAAATACACTCAACCTTGTTGTGTAAGTTTTTGGAAAACGAAATTCGACTTCGATGTCACAGAAAAAGTTTGGTCATTAGCTTTCAATGCCACTAAAGAAGTTAGATTGCTACTTTTGCATTGGAAAATTATTCATAATATTTACCCAACAAATATTATGTTATTTAAAATGAAGGTTGGAGAAGATTATAAATGCTCTTACTGTATAGATGTTGTTGATTTTATAGAACACTTTTTCTATGAATGCCCTATTGTGCTAGCATTTTGGAACTATGTACAGCAGTATATTCTTGTGCATGTAGATGTTCATATCAGATTAGACGTTACCAAAGTACTCTTTGGTGTTGATACTCAAGAGTTATCAAAGTCACAGAGAAACAATATAAATCATGTGATCTTAATTGGAAAGATGTGTATTAGTATTTTTAAGAAAACAAATGCTTATGTGTCTCTGACACAAATATTTGAAAACAACATTAATATTCGACTGAAACATATGTTTGTAACAGAATTTTAAAAAAACGTGTGTTTCTGTGATTCTCCCTCTCTCTCTCTCTCTCATCTCCTCTCTCTCTCTCTCTCTCTCTCTCTCTCTCTCTCTCTCTCTCTCTCTCTCTCTCGCGTACTCACTCTCTCTCTCTTTTCCTCCTTCTCAGCCTTTACTTCCTTCTTTCTCTCTCCTTGGTTCCCCTCCCCCCTTCCCTTCGTGGCTCACTTTTCCGTCTTTTGGTTTCCGTCTCTCCCTGCTTCTCCTCCCTTTCGGACTCTCTATTCTTCTCTTTTGACTTTTACACGTGTTTACAGCATGCAATGTGTGAATGGAATCAGTGAGAAAGGAAAACGAAACAGGCAAACAAATCGCAACATACACTGGAACAATTAAAAACCGAGACATCTCTGTAATCAAAGGAATACATTAATAAAAATAAAAAAAAAAACATTGTCCATCGCTAGAAAAATCAAGTACACGTTGGAAGTGGGCATGAATGGAAATGTTGAGCGTGCGCGTCAGTGGGCGCTCGCGTACACGCGTATCCAGGCTTGAATGTTCAATGTGTAGATGGGGGGGGGGGGGGGGGGGGGGGGGGGGGGGGGGGAAGAAAAAAAGAAAGAAAGAAAGAATGAGACTGCCTATAACAAAAAAAAAAAAAAAAAAAAAAAAAAAAGAAAGAAAGAAAGAAAGAAAGAAGGAAAGAAAACAAAACTAAGTAAGATAGAAAAAAAGGAAAAGGAAATGCAAAAGAAAAACAGGCGGGGGAAAGTGGAGCGATTTAAAAAAAAAACAAAAAAAAACCAGAGCGCAACGTGATCTGGTGAAGCGTGTTTTGTGCGACGTAGTGAGGTGCAAAGTAATGAGTGCGATATGGGAAGGCCCAAAGTGGTGAGGTGCAAAGTAATGAGTGCGATATGGGAAGGCGCAACGTGGTGAGGTGCAAAGTAATGAGTGCGATATGGGAAGGCGCAACGTGGTGAGGTGCAAAGTAATGAGTGCGATATGGGAAGGCGCAACGTGGTGAGGTGCAAAGCAATGAGTGCGATATGGGGAAAGGCGCAACGTGGTGAGGTGCAAAGCAATGAGTGCGATATGGGAAGGCGCAACGTGGGGATGTGCAAAGTAATGAGTGCGATATGGGAAGGCGCAACGTGGGGAGGTGCAAAGTAATGAGTGCGATATGGGAAGGCGCAACGTGGGGAGATGCAAAGCAATGAGTGCGATATGGGAAGACGCAACGTGGGAAGTGCAAAGTGATTGGGTGAAACATGGGGGAGTGCAAGGTGATTGGATGAAACATGGGGAAGTGCAAGGCGATTGGGTGAAACATGGAGAAGTGCAAAGTGATTGGGTGAAACATGGGGAACTGCAAAGTGATTGGGTGAAACATGGGGAAGTGCAAGGCGATTGGGTGAAACATGGGGAAGTGCAAGGTGACTGGATGAACATGGGGAAGTGCAAGGCGATTGGGTGAAACATGGGGAAGTGCAAGGTGATTGGATGAACATGGGGAAGTGCAAGGTGATTGGGTGAAACATGGGGAAATGCAAGGTGACTGGATGAACATGGGGAAGTGCAAGGTGATTGGATGAACATGGGAAGTGCAAGGTGATTGGATGAACATGGGGAAGTGCAAGGTGACTGGGATGAACATGGGGAAGTGCAAAATGATTGGGTGAAACATGGGGAAGTGCAAGGTGACTGGATGAACATGGGGAAGTGCAAGGTGACTGGATGAACATGGGGAAGTGCAAGGTGACTGGGGTGCAGCATGATGAGGTGCAAAGTGACTTGGTGCAACGTAGTGAGGTGCCACGTAATTTGTTGCAATTTGATGACGTAAGATGTAACCAGATGTAACGTGGTGAGGTGCAAAGTGATTGGATGTAACGTGGTGAGGTGCAAAGTGATTGGATATAACGTGGTGAGGTGCAAAGTGATTGGATGTACGTGGTGAGGTGTAAAGTGATTGGATGTAACGTGGTGAGGTGTAAAGTGATTGGATGTAACGTGGTGAGGTGCAAAGTGATTGGATGTAACGTGGTGAGGTGCAAAGTGATTGGATGTAACGTGGTGAGGTGCAAAGTGATAGGGTGCAACGTGGTGAGATGCAAAGTGATAGGGTGCAACGTGGTGAGGTGCAAAGTGATAGGGTGGGCAACGTGGTGAGGTGCAAAATGATAGGGTGCAACGTTATGAGGTGCAACTAACAAGGTGAAACGTAATGTACAGAGATGGAAAGAAACAGATGTACGCAGACTGGTTTATATGTTGTAGACGGAGAAAAATGTCTGCAGAGTCTAACATATCAATCTCACCAGTGAGTAACTCTTTAAAGACGTTCTGTTGTCCGACTCTCCCTACATATTCCTTCCTGCTTCTCCGCGGCAATTAACTCTTGAAGACCATCTGCTGTTCAGCTGTCCCCTGATATTCCTTCCTTCCTGCTTCTCCGCGGCAATTAACTCTTGAAGACCATCTGCTGTCCAGCTGTCCCTAGAATTTTTCCTACTTCTCACCAGTGATTAACTGTTTGAAGACCTTTTTCTGTCCAGCTATCTCTGTGATTTTTTTTTCTACTTCTAACCAGCGATATCTTTCGTCTTATGTCTAAGGACAACATAACACGAAATTGTAAAACGGCATTTCATGCCGATATAAGTCTGTCATACGTGTCTCGTGCTTTCTTCCGGCGTGTTTTTGTAACAAACAGATTTTGAAGCCATTTGGTGGATTTACTCATTTTATGACATGCGCTAGTCTGGTGAAATGCATTTCCTGTACTGAACGTCATAACCCAATAAAGGACTCTCTGCTGGTAAACATATTATGACCATTCTCAGCTTGACAGTCAGAGACCAGACGATCAGTATACAGGCCCGTTTCCACTTTTCAACATTAACGCTATATGGGATCGATGCACTCCATTGGACTGGACCTCAGAGGGGCAGTATCAAACATGAACAAGATGCAAAGCATATAAACGTACTCCCATTTATCTTGAATACGCGTGAGATATTCCATAAAGAGGGAAAACCGTTTTGGGCCGTTATAGCCGTTAATAACAGCTATTCTGGTAAACATCGGGCATGATCCGTGACCCATAATGAACATACCTACAAATTTTCAGAAAGATCGGCCTTGTACTTTCTAAGATATTCCATAGAGTAGAAAAACCATTATGGGCCGTTATTGCCGCTAGTAACGGGCTATAACGGTAAAAAAAAAACATCGGGTATAATCCGTGACCCATAATGAACATAACTACAAATTTTCACAAAAATTGGCTAAGTATTTCCTGAGATATTCCACAAAACAGAAGAACCGTTACGGGCCGTTATTGCCGTTAGTAACAGTTATAACGGTAAACTAAAACGTGGGGCATCATCCGTCGCCCATAATGAACATACCAACAAATCTTCAGAAAGATCGACAAAGTGTTTTCTGAGATGTTCCATAAAGAAAAAACCGTTATGAGCCATTATAGCCGTTAGCAACGGCTATAACGGTAAACAAAAACATCGGCCATCATCCATGACCCACAATGAACACACCTGCTAATTTTCACAAAGATCGGCCAAGTACTTTCTGAGATATTTCATGAAGAAGAAAAACCGTCACAGGCCTTTACAGCCGTTAGTAACGGCTATAGCAGTAAACTAAAACATCGAGCATTACTCATAATGAACATACCGGCTAATTTTCACAAAGATCGGCCAAGTACTTTCTCAGATCTTCCATGAAGAAGAAAACGCGTTACAGGCCGTTACAGCCGTTAGTAACGGCTATAATGGTGACCTAAAACATCGGGCATTATTCGTGACCCATAATGAACATACCTACATATTTTCACAAAGATCGGCCACGTACTTTTTGAGATATTCCATAAAGAAGTAAAACTGTTACAGGCCGCTACAGCCGTTAGTAACGGAGTAAACTACAACATTGGGCATCATCCGTGACCCATTATGAACATACCTACATATTTTCACAAAGATCGGCCACGTACTTTTTGAGATATTACATAAAGAAGTAAAGCCGTTACACGCCGTTACAACCGTTAGTAATGGCTATAACGGGGTAAACTACAACATCGGGCATCATCCGTGACCCATTATGAACATACCTGCTAATTTTCACAAAGATCGGCCAAGTACTTTCTTAGATATTCCATGAAGAAAAAAAAAAACCGTTACAGGCTGTTACAGCCGTTAGTAACGGCTATAACGGTAAACTAAAACATCGGGCATTATTCGTGACACATAATGAACATACTACACAAATTTTCACAAAGATCAGCCACGTACTTTCTGAGATATTCCGTAATGATAAGAACAACACGACTAGCGCCAAGCCTCATCTGAAGACTCACCAGGACAGGTACAGAATGACACTGCGCGGAAGCGAGTAGCAACCGTTCTGTCTTGGATCACTGTTCTAACTGGATGATTGATCGACTGATTGACTGATTTGGTTGGTTGGTTGAGTGAGTGCCTGACTGATTGATCGACTGATCGACCGATGAACGTCGTGGCCAGCACTTTGTCCCCTGTGATATTCCTTCTCATACCTCGAGGTGCGTAGGGGGATTGGAGAGAGAGAGAGAGAGAGAGAGAGAGAGGAGAGAGAGAGAATGGGGAATAGAGAGAGGAACAACCAAAGAGAAAACACGTTTAATGTGTCAGTTGCAAAGTGCAACGACTGCCAGCGGAATCTAAACAATCTTTA
>JADBJO010013332.1:71289-73789 GCA_016801955.1 Conus betulinus | reverse complement strand
TCGTTTGTTTCCCTTTCATTTAAAATTTGCAACGAAATACTATGTCACACACACAGGAACTGGAAAGGCGCGAACAAAGAGGGATCTAAGATCGTTAAGTTTTGCAACTGAAAATTCCCCTGCGCAGCATCTCCGCTTTTTTTTTTTTTTTTTTAATTCCCTCGCACCCCCACCTCCACCCCCCTTTCTCCTGTCCATCTCCCCCCCCCCCTTTGCCCCCCCCCCCCCCCCCCCCCCCCACACACACACACACACACACCCCTTTCCCCACTCTCACACATTGTGGTGGCATGTCACAGTGGACAGGCTTCATCATCTGCACTCCAACAACAACAAGAACAACAACAGACACGGTGAACGATGCCTCTCAGTTTAACATCTGCCACCAATCCCTCCCTCCCCCTCCCCACTGTGTCCCGACTGTTCCCGACTTCCAGCCTGCTCGGCCAGGGCCACGGCCCGCAGGCGAAAACGGGACAGTTCACATCATTTATGGGACAACCATGCATGTGACATCTGTACCTACGGAGTCCAGCCGGAAGATTTCACATCATTTATCAGGACAACCGTACAAGGGTGACAACTTGTCACCCCCCCCCCTCCACTGTGTGAGGAGCCAAGCCACGCGATGCTGGGTCTTGCGACAATGAGGAAGTTCAACAATGTGCGGACTGGCGTGACCACTGTAGTGGACACGAAGGGCCAGGATATCCCTATGAGTTGGCATTCAGCTTTTTTTTTTATTTATTTTTTTTTTATATCATCTTCCCCTTATTGATTCTTCTTCTCCTTCTGCGTAGGCAGGCTGATACTCCTGCGGACACCCCCTGTATAGACAGGCAAGGATTAATCCCATGTACCCAACAAAGGGAGTGGAGTTTTTGTGTCTATGACCGTTTTTTTTTCCCGCCATTAAGGCAGCAATACTCCAGCTTCGGGGAATATTGATTCAAGATGGGAACAAAGAAAGTTGCCAGTCTTGATATGCCAGTCTTGAATATATATATATATATATATATATATAATATTATATATATATATATATATATTTATCCATTTGTGACTGCATTTCTCCAGTATGTGTTGCTGTACCCCATAGATGTATATACCATATATATATATATATATATATATATATATATATATATATATATATATATATATATATATATGGCAAGCTCAAAACATCCTTTCTTGTGGGGTGTCTCCTCATGCCTTGCGTAGTCAGTTCTGCTAGAGGTGATTCGGTGTCGTAAGCAGCATTTGTTCGGAGTTATGTCCGTCATGGGAGCAAGAGTTACCCTACTTGTTTGTTCTTTACCGTTTGCTGTTGTGCCTCTTTTGAGATTTCCTTTTCCCCCTATTGACTAAGGGCTGGAGTGGCCTTCACTGGCTTTCAGCCTCACCTCCCATCTCCTCTTCACTCACTCTCCCTTTTTACCCTTCTTTCAAGAAGACGACCACACACACATTCCACAGACATGGCGTATCTTTTTTTTTTCTTTTTTCAACATCCCACAAACAGACCCCTTCATGACGCAATGCAAATCCCCCCCCCCCCCCCCCCCAAATTCTGAATCCATCTTTTCCAAATCACGTTGCTTGCAGAAGGCTGGGGCAGAGACACACCTCTGGCTGTAGTCTTGTTATCTGATTTAGCCGGTCCACAGCAGACCATGCAGGCAGATCCTTGAGCAGGTGTTCCTACACTCCCGTGGTGTAAACTGCAGGCACTGGTCATGATCAATCAGTCAGTGTCAGGTGCAAGTCATGAACTTCATAAACCAGGTCACCAGGCCCCTCTGGCTATCCCCCCCACCCCCACCCCCACCCCCCCGAAGATCAACTGAAACCCATCTCTGGTTCAGGTTGACTTCAAGGAAAGCGATGCATCTGAACTGGGTGTGAGGGACATCTCTAAATGGTCCTGGCAGTATGTCTCCTGCATGTGTTTTAGATACAGAGAACTCATGCATGCTGGAGCAGAGACGAAATCAAAGCAAACAACAAAAAGCAGAGAGGGTAGACTTCCCCATGGAGATCAAACAACTGCAATAACGCACTGCATGAAAAAAAAAAAAAGTGACATCAGGTGGGAAAGGTGAAGAAAACGAAAACAAACATTACGAACAAGGGAGACAAATTTCATCTTTTGATATATATATATATAAAACTATCACAGGTACATAACTGGTATAACTAATGCTGTAGAGGTTGTACCTGTTTACCTAGCACACACCCGAGGAAAGAGGCACATGAAAATAAGGACACTTCAAAAAAAAAAAAAAAAAAAAGGAGGTTCCGAGGCAGTTTACACATTTGATGTAACGTATACACAATTTAGCAGCTTTATTTTGTAGGCTTCTTGCCTGCATGTGTGCAAGGTGAATGGGCCGCACGAACAGCATTAGTCAGAAGTTATGTAAATCAAACCGTTTCACCTGGGAAGCAACAACACTTGCTCTCCTTTCTTTTTTTTTTTTTTTTGTCATTTACTGTT
>JADBJO010013332.1:26289-63789 GCA_016801955.1 Conus betulinus | reverse complement strand
TTCAGGTCTCTGACTGCCTGTCATCCCACCTGCTAGGTGTGGCAGAGAGCGGAGAGCACATGAGCCAGTTTTCACTCACAGTTGACCTGTCTCAGTCAGTGCCTGCCAGACCTGCTGCACCTGAGGAGGATCTCCTGGACCATGAGGAGAAGATGCATGTGCCCCTTCCAAAGACACAGCTCTGAGAACCCTGTGTCTGGTGACTGATCCCAGGAGCTGAGCGACACAACGTTGTGAAAGTACTGTCACAAACTCAGGTTCTAAGTCTTGGGTCATTCTGGAAATTTTTTTTCACTGAATTTCCCAGGAACTGGAGGGTCTCAACTCATTCTTAGTCCTGTGTTGGCCAATGTTAGAGTTGGTGTCAAGAACTTAATGTCAGATTATTACATATCACAAACTTTATTCTGTGCCACACACACAGTATCATCTTGACTTTCAATCCAGTGACAACTGACACAGCAAGTATTAAAACATTAAAGTTTTTTTAAAAATATTTAAAAATCAGACGCTGATGACTGCTTATGATTGGGAAAGTAAAGACTAAATTTTATATATATATATTTTTCAGAGACCTGTATTCTAGGTCGTAGACTGATGCCATGACGTCTAATTCTGGTGACAATGAATTATCAAGTCTGTCTGATACCAGAAATCATCCCTTACAGTTTCTTGAAACTGGGGCAAAGTCAGTCTAGAAGTGTTTCAAAATTGCTGCACAGCATAGTGTCTTTTCCACGTTTACGGATTTGTTCCAAACAATTTTTTTTCTTTTAATTAAAGGAAGGGGGTGGGGCCATGTCATTGGAGAGATTAAAAGGGAGCAGAAGACAATGACTAGCTAGGTGAAAACCACAAATGTTTATAGAATATATATAAGTAATCATTGAAAACTGATTGAAGTACACTAACAAGATCAAATTCTATTACTGTTAAACACTAAATCACTTTGAAAAAAGCAGCAAAATGTCAATGAGAAAGACCGCAATATACTATTTCTCACGCACACACACACCAACACACACACACACACACACACACACACACACACACACACACACACACAAACGCACCATGGAACGCATGCACACATGCACGTGCGCGCACACGCACACACACACGCACGCACGCATGCTCACACGCACGCGCACACACACACACACACACACACACACACACACACACAAACTGTCTTCAGTTTTTCCTTTTTGCAGCACCACAAAAGAGAGAAATCCAGCTAATTATTTCAGACAAAAACTGCATTCTTGCACAGTTGATCATGTTCGTAGCGCAAAATAAGCTGGAATTTTCTAACCATCCTTTGGTTCAATTAATCATGGAAATAAAAGTGCTTATCCCCCACCTCACCCCACCCATCCCTTTCATCTCCCCTTTTTTCTCTCTTTGGTGAAACAGCTTATTCCCAATGGACTAATTTGTTCAGTACCAACAATGCATGCAAGAAACTTAAGTCAAAAATGCAGTCTGTCTTCCCCTTCTAAAAAGTGTGCATTTTGAAAGTAACGTTTCCGATTCTGGTCAACAATATCGATTTTGTAGTTCTCACATCAGCTTTCAAGACCAAATGGATACACATGTCATTCATATTAAGCATAGACCTACATTTTGCTGCATGTTTCTGGCCTCTGACATGCAACTTCCAAAAATATGTATAAAATTTGGCAGTTTCACTCATGAACTTCTTCTTCTTCTTTTTCTGTATACACACAGGCTGATACTCCTGCGGACACTCCCTGCACAGACAGGCAAGTATTCAACCCATCTGCCCAACAAAAGGAGTGGAGAGGGGAGTTTTGTGTGTATTACTTTTTTCATCCCGCCATAAAGGCAGCCATATTCATCCCGCCATAAAGGCAGCCATGCTCTAACTTCAGGGAGACTAATGAACAAACGCACTGGACGGTGAGCCCTGATGATGTTTCTCATCTTTATTGTTTTTTGCCTGAGTCACGGAACAATTTCCAAAGTTCTACTTCATTCATAGACCTGTTGCATTTTACTCATTCAAACCTCCTTTAAAATCCATCAGACTAAACACACCACACGAAACTGCCTTCTCTGAACTAACTGATGTACAGCATCAAACCATGCTAAAGAATGTACTTACTTCACACTACTCAGCTTCTTCAGTGACAGATACTCCTCTCTGGGGAGCCACACAAAGTCTGGTCAGAAGAGAGATTCTTGAAACTACTCCAACTCGGTCCATGACAGCTCATTCATAAGCTTTTTTTTTTTTTTTTTAAACATGAAACTGTGCTGTCTTTCAACCCTGACTAAAAACTCTGCAGAATGAACCTTGCTGCGTGAGGTTTAACCATTTATACTCCATGACATGACCACTAGAGCAACTTAGTCAGATTCCCCTGTTCCAGCCTCATTCTTTCTTCTTTTTTTCTTTTTTATTTTTTCTGTACTTCAATAGTTTCCCAAGAGACGTACTGCTGCACCCCCTTACTCAGCAAAAAACTATGGCCAGTGGTTGGCCGATTTCTCCTCTTCTCTCAGCTCAGGCTGACGGGCAGACACACAAACCCTACAACCCTCCTCCTATCCTGTCCACCATACAAGGACTGCCTACACACACACGCTTACAGCCGCAAACTGGCTAAATCTGGCAAGGTTCTCATCGCACAGAGAACAGCTCATTCACGGGGCCCTTGAGCTGATCAATATTGACAAGCGAGGTCAGTGCCGCCAGTTAGCTGCAGCAGATAACAAAACAACACAGAAGTACAGTATGGACTAAGTATCAACCCTCTCCCCATGTCTTGCTGTCGAGGCCTATTTGGAAAATGCTCATCCTTTTTTTTTTTTTTCCATTTTTGTGGCAAAGCCAGTTCACAAAGAGACCCAAGCTGGTTTGTAGCCTGTACCCAAAGTTTATCTGTTCATCGTGACAGCAAGGTCATCATCAAAATGGAGTTAATGGGCCAGTCAACCACTGAAAGAAAAAAATCAAGTGTGCGTGTGAGTGTGTGTTGTTCTTCTTCAGTTTTACCTCTTTTCACGAAGAGTGATATAACTAGACTTGGGAGAAGAAATTGACTGTATGACTGCATGGGTAAAGAGGTGTGTGGTGTGTGTGTGTGTGTGTGTGTGTGTGTGATCATTAATGGTGTTAGGGATATATTTTCTTAACTTCATTTCAAAACACACAGTAAAACTTAACAGTAAGCTGTTAAATGGCATTTGAAAAACAAATGATACATTAAAATAATGAGAAATGTAACTTATATTGCTAGTATAGGACTGTGGTTTAAAGGATTACGATGGGGGGGGGGGGTGGGTCCCATGTATGCATGTGTGTGTGTGTGTGTGTGCACATGCGTGCGTGTGAGTGTGCGCGTGTGTGTGCATGTGTGTGTATATATCTGTCTGTCCGTCTGTATGTGTGCAAGCAAACATGCCTGTGTGCATGTAACCATGTGTGCGTATACATGTCTGTCTGCCTGAATCTGTGGTGTGAGAGCGTGTGTACATGTGTGCATGTGTGTGTGCGCACGCACATATGCCTGCATGCATGTGTGTGTGTGTGTGTGTGTGTGTGTGCGTGTGTAATTTTGTTAGCATGTATTATGATGTGTACAAATCATTATTAGAGTAATTTTCCTTTTTTCATTTTACTGTGCTACTTCTTTTATGATTAGTCACATTTCTGTCCAGTTAAACGTCTTTCAAAGTTGTAGTAACTTAACCAAATAAGTTCTACACTTTGAGAAACAACCAAACATCAGAATTAACTGAAAATAAAAGTGATCCTGATTTCAGAAGACTGGTCAAATACTGCACACATATAACGCAATGTAAAATAGCATGTCATTAAAAAGATGTATTGCCTTGCATTTGCTGGTCAGTAATCAATTCACAGCACTTGTTACATTATGAGAATGGCTGGAATGGATGATGAGAATGGCTGGAATGGATGATGAGAATGGCTGGAATGGATGATGAGAATGACTGGAATGGGATGATGAGAACGGCTGGAATGGATGATGAGAACGGCTGGAATGGATGATGAGAACGGCTGGAATGGATGATGAGAAACGGCTGGAATGGATGATGGGAATAACTGGAATGGATGATGAGAACGGCTGGAATGGATGATGAGAACGGCTGGAATGGATGATGAGAATGGCTGGAATGGATGATGAGAACGGCTGGAATGGATGATGAGAACGGCTGGAATGGATGATGAGAACGGCTGGAATGGATGATGAGAACGCTGGAATGGATGATGAGAATGGCTGGAATGGATGATGAGAATAGCTGGAATGGATGATGAGAATGGCTGGAATGGATGATGAGAATGGCTGGAATGGATGATGAGAATGACTGGAATGGATGATGAGGAATGGCTGGAGTGAATGTGGTTGGAAGGAAAAGACCTGGACAGAGAGGGAGTGGGACAGCAACCTGTTTTGCAATGAATTCAAATTCCAAATATTTCTCATTTCACTGATTAAACTTTAAAACAATACACACAGACTGACACAAACTGTGTTTGTATGTGGTGGTTCAGGGAGTGGGGGGGGGGGGGGGGGGGGTGCTAAGGTGAGGGCGACTGGGGCAGAATTTATGTTAAAAAGTTTTTGTAAATAACTCTGCAAAACAACATGGGCAAACGCCATAACAAGACAAAAACACGATGCCATTTCCCACCTCTTAGGTCTTCTTCAGGCAAGATAAACAACGCTCGGGACAATGAAAATGAAGAGCGAGGAATCACTTATCTTGTCAGTCACTTTGGGAGAAGTGGCAACAACTTTCATCGAACCGACTCAATAATATAGATCTACATCCTGCCTTATAAGGAGGGCTGTAGGCCTGGAAAGGGAATGTTCCACACATGCTATGATGAGAAATCACATGTAAAAATAGCACGTCGGTTGAAAATGTCTGATTACCGCTCGTCTCACCATTCATATGCTAAGTGAACGACCAGACGGCAATTCTGTCAGCATGTTCCCACCAACATGCCCGTACCCATCCCCCCCCCACCAACCTCCAACCCCCCCCCCCCCCCAATCCCCCATGGGGGTATCTCTGTGACTTGTGAGAGAACTGAAAGTGGCACAGCCGCAGTGCAGTGCACCGGACTGACTGTTCCCAGCATGTGAGAATAAAGACTGCTCACAATGCAAGCCAAGTCTGTCACCACACAGAGACTGAGAGAGTAAGAGCTGACCCTCTATGGTTCCAGCGAACAGAAGTAAATCAATGGTTAGACTCTTTCACTGGAAGCTTTGGGCGGCAGGCCACCTGGGATTTTCCAGTCCTGCCTGCAAGTCTGTGGACCTGCGCCCTGGGATTTAAAAGCCTTTCCAGTACTACTGACTAGTCACAACACTGTTGGGGGAACAGGGGCTGGAAGGGTTCACTGGGAAATAGGAGTTACAACTGACTGTGTTGACGCTTCTTTGCTCCGCCTAGAAAGGAGATCATTCCTGACTGTCTAGTCCAACAACATTTTAAAAAAAAAAAAAGAAAGAAAGAAGAAAAAAATAACAAATATTGTAATGTTTTTTTGTTGTTTTTTTTTTTGCTGCCTCAGCTTGAAAAAGAAATCAGACTTAAGGCGATCAGACTGAAGTGGACTACTTTCAGTTTCATGCAGCATTCAACACTTCCGAATTTTATGCTAGCTAAAAGTGCATTCATGTGAAACAGTATTTCTATAAATAACAACATGACAATATAATTCATGTTTTCATCAGACACACATGGATTTCAGGCATTACGCTCAGGGTGGACAGAAATGTGACCACTGTTAAAACATTTCCATTTTCAATCATAATAATTAATGTCATGAGTTCAACTTAATGCTTCACAGCATAAGACTACTGAACCTTTTCTTCAGCTTTAATAAAACAAAAAGAATGAGATGAACCTGAATTTTGCTGTTGGATAAACATGGGCAAGCAAACAATTCTTCCGTCACCTAAAACAATGACTTGAAAAGTTTTTATTACAGTATCAAAAACCACACACACACACACACACACACCACACACACACCACCTGTGAGTGTGTACGCACATGTGCATGCTTGAGTGTGTGGAACACAATAAACGATGATGGGGGAAATATGATAGATGTGAGAAGTCACCGTGAACAGGTATAAAATTGGAACTCCGGTTAATTACCACTAGATCACCAACCCCATAAAGAATCCTCGGTCGATGACTCCCCCTGCTCATAACCCAAATTTTGTGTGATGGATTACGTTTTCTCACTATTTTCAACTTCTGCACGATGACCCCTCCCTAGTCTTCTGTTCAGCAACTGACCTACCAAATTACCACAGTATAAGTTGATCAGTTACTGACTAGTTGGACGGGTGTTGCACAGAGGCCAGTTGTTTCAAATTTAACTTTACGTATTAGTGGTGTAGTTAAGAACTTTTTGATATCCCAGGACGTCCCACCAAATCATGACGGTCACTCTGATTTGCAGAGAAACAATGTCAATTTGCCATTACTTGTTGCACATAGCATTCACACCTCCAGTCAAGTCAGTCTTAAAAAAAAAAAAAAAAAAAAAAAAAAAGAAATCCCAAACTTACAAACTCAAATGAAGCAAAAGGCTACACATTAACAAAACGTGATTTCACTTCAGTTAACGCTGGTCTGACATGCATATTTTATGACCTGATCCTCAACTGCTCACTCTGCATGCAAACAAAAATGACTGCATAAGGAAGCTAAAACACCTGCCGTAAAATACTGTGACTTTCCATGTACTTTCTATGTAAATGCACGACCAATACTCGGGGTACAGGATTCTGGTAAAAAGACAGTTAAACATGGAAATAAAAAGCAGTTGGATATCAGACTCTTGTCCAACTAAAACAGGATTTCTCACCTTTTTCTTTTTATAAAATCACCACTCTAGACTTTCCAATCAACAGTAAAATGACTTATCCTGTCTTCCTCAGCCTATTTGTAGGAAGATTACACATAGTCCTCCTCCAATAATCCACAGGAAGACTACAAATCTCCTCTTCCTCAACTAATCAACAAAAGAAAGTAAACTTTACGTGACAGGAAAAAAAACTTCGCGATTCTTTGTAAATGAACTGAATGCTATAGCACAAGGAGCAGTGCTGTTGGGTGAATAACACGAATGAGTATTGCTGCATTGTCCAGTAGTTCAGCGCAAATGTATGCTTGGTGGCACACAGGTACACACTGACCAATCTCACACACACACAAACACACACATGCACACACACACACACACACACACACACACACACACACACCACATACATGCACATCGTCAATCAACTGCCCAAAGACAGAAGCCAGGGAACCTCATCACCCAAAAACTTGACAGCATTGTCAGAGGAGGAGAAAGGACAGGGAGAGTAGGGGGAGGTCACAACGTAAGTCCCATCATCCATGCTTATCCCCCTCTACAAAACAATGACTAGCAGAAGTCGGAAGGGAGGGGTGTAGGGTGAGTGGCTCTTTCAAACAAGATTACCTGTCACATCTTAACAATTTTCCCGCTTTCAAATTTCTGCATTTTCCATTCCATGTTCACGTGCCACTCTAAACCCTTTTGCTCGTAGTTTAAAAACCTTTCCTTCAAAACACACCCCGCTCTCCTCTCGTTTTAACATGTGGCACTCCAGCCTCTGAAGTACCCAACCACCACCACCAGCCCATGACTGCTGGATCACACTTGGGGCATGCTGATGTCGGCGTACTCTGTGTGTGAATCGTCAATAGCCAGCGGGCGCCGGCTGCGCGGCTTGTTGTCGAATTGCAGGTCTGCATACGTCAGGCCATCGTCATTCGTGAAACCAGAAATCTGCAATGACAGAGAATGCGTCTTCAGGTCTTCATTTTCACGTCTCTTTCTCCCTTCAGAGAGAGGAAGAAGATACAAACACTGAGGAAAACTTCATGTGGACAGGGTAATGAGTCATTATGAATACACACTTGCACAATCACCCTAACCTGATGTCTTTCAATTTCCTTTTGTTTGCTCAACAGGGGGCACAACTTCAATATGAAACTTTTGACCATGTTTCTTTTCTAAGTTTCTATTGAAGGAAACGGTTTTCAGAGACCTTTCTTTTTCAAGGTGGATCTGCTGCAAATTCAAAACAAAGAAAAGGAACACACACACACACACACACACACACACACGCACACACACACCACTGGCGGGCCTGTTTTTTCTGCCATCAGCTGCAGTGAATCTTCAAGTTTTCAGTCATCAAGAGCATCAGTCCTGAACAATTCCCTGCGGACTACTAATGTTCACGATCAAGAAGGTTCATTGTGAACAACGGGTGAATCCAAGTATCTTTTGCATGCACTACTGGTGCATTTTCACACCAACAAAGATCACGGCTTTCAAACTGACAGGTGAGCAAAAAGAAAAAGGACAAAACTGTCAACTGAAATCGACACTTACATTTTTCTGGACCTGATCGTTTCCCCGAGGGGTCTGGCTGCATGGGCATGGAGTTAACCTCCGACTGATTACTGTGGGCAGGACAGAACAGCAGAACATGCAGTGAACAAGAGCAAATGCAAAAAAAAAAAAATAATAATAAAAAAAAAATGATGATAATGAAATAAAATGTAAAAAAAGAAAAAGGAAATCGATTAATGTATGAAAGCATGCATGAAATAATGATAAAAAAATCCAGAAATAAAGGATCTCTTGAATAGTTCCTGCTCCTCCTTTTAAAACTGTACTCTTGTAAATTCATACACACAACACACATGCAGCATTTATAACCTAAATGAGACATCCTTTTAAAAACTGTACTCTTGTAAATTCATACACACAACAACACACATGCAGCATTTATAACCTAAATGAGACATCCTTTTTCTCTCTTACACTCTTATCATATTTTAACTTCTGACAACCGCCCCACGCCTTACCCCACATCTGCCATTAACAGGTAACTATTGTTCCAACCAACACCACCCCCTGAAAGTGACATTTCATTCAGATTACTTGGAAAACTCAGTAATACTGGCTTTGCAGAAGTGCCATTCACAGGTAACTATTGTTCCAACCAACACCACCCCCCTGAAAGTGACATTTAATTCAGATTACTTGGAAAATTCAGTAATACCGGCTTTGCAGAAGTGCCATCCACAGGTAACTATTGTTCCAACCAATACCACCCCCCCCTGAAAGTGACATTTCATTTGGACTGCTTGGGAAACTGTGCAATACTGGCTTTGCAGAAGTGCCTGTCTTTAGCAATGTGCCTCTGGTTCTACTCTTTAAAAAACGTTTTCAAGCATTACTTTTCAACTCTTGTCAATGGTGATTTTGAATGACAGCGACAGCTGACTGTCCGTTCAAAACGATCGTGACCAAACAAGCTGCTGCTGAATCGAAATACACAGTTGACCTGCTTCCCCTAAAACTGCTATTGGTGTGCTTCTCCATGTATTAAAACTGAGAGAGTTTTCAACAGAGTGTGCACAACTCTACCAAATTTTTTAACAGGGGGTTCGGGAGGAGGAGGGGGGGGGGGGGACATTCGTTTTCCACTGCCATCACACAGCTGTCACAGGTAGGGATGAAATTCTTGATCTTGCAGTAACACAGCAAAAAATACATCCTTCCAACACCAGTTTCTTTCATACTTGGTTCATCAGCATACCCTGGCATTTCTTTCTTTCTACATATGCAGGCTGATACTCCAGCGGACACTGCCTGTATAGACAGACAGTGGAGTTTTATGTGTATGACCATTTTTTATCCCACCATTAAGGCGACCATACTCCATCTTCGGGGAAGGTGCAAGCTATGTGTAATGTGTCATCCATACCAACAGCCAAACCGGCTTTCTCTTCCGAAAGTTGGTGATGAGATTTTACGTGTGTGCAAAGATGTTGTGCGTGCCTTCACACACACAACCTTGATTTATAGTCTCATTCAAAGGATTGTATGGGGAATGTGGTCAGAACCAACATTAACTCCGAGGGTAAAATCCCCCTGTACTGAAATTCGAACCTGCAACCCCAGGATCACGAGTCCGGCGCTCTCATCAACTGAGCTATTCTGGCCCCCATATCCTGGCATGCATTATGCTCTCCAGCTGTTTTTTTTTATTACTTCAGGGCCCGCAGTCCTGACCCTTGTTTCAAAGTTTCGGCAAGTAGTTGCAGACGACAGCCTGACATAGTTAGTTGCAAAGTGAGACGACTGCAGGCGTAAATCTAAACACATCTTAAAAATACCATCACTACCATAAACATCACCATCGCCACTAAGACTGTGCCATGCTGTTTAAGAATCCTCCAACCCAGTCTCCTTTCTCCCATACCACAAGTGCTATTGCCATGTTATCACCAAAAGTGGAAGTAATCCGGTCTTTATTTATTTTGTTCAATATTCTGATCATCATCATTACCATTATTAGTATTCCTATCAGTAATATAAATTATCGTCATTAGTACCTTGATCATACATTATCTCCCTTCTGACAGCCTCGTTTTTCTTCAACACTTATCTTGCGCTGACATGATTGAAGATAGGTGATTGCTCATTCGTTTTTGTTGTCCTAATTGTTTGTATCTTGCCTGAAGAAGACCTAAGAGAGATCAAAATGCATCGTGTTCTGTCTTGTGTTCATTAATCCACCCTTTTTTTTTGTGGTTCGCTAACATTTATTTAAGATTCATATCTTAAAAAGTTTTTTTTTTAGTACTGTCTCCACCAAACATGAACAACTGAATCACGAGACAAAACTGGCATGATTTAGCATGCAAGAGTTAACTACAGTTGTCACTCTTTGGTCAAAACACTGGCACACAAAGACAATACCATTTTCACACTCAGCAAGTGTAAATTACCATTCAAGAACTTTGCCTAATTTTTTTTTTTTTTTAATTCATAAATTTTTTTTTTTTTTTGCTTCATCATACATGTCACATGTTCATCAACATGTATACAAAACAAGGCAAAGTTGTCTGGGGTAAACAGGTCTGCAAAAGTTCAAACAGCCATGCTGACTACACGACTTCGTCTGCTGTCACTTGAAGTTTCAGCTCCAGTCAGTGCGACAACTAAGAAGTGGGTAGTCTGTGTTGAAGATTTGCTCATTATGGGACAGAAACCAGACCGATGGTGTGAAATTCAGTGACCAAAATGGTCAGCTTTAAAGCTTACCAGTTCAGATTTTCTCTGACTTGGGTTACGACATTTTACTACTGACTGTAAAATGCAGATTATGTGAAATTATACATCAAAATAAAGGTTATTGTCTTTACAAGTTTAAGTTCACTCTCTGCACTGTAAAATATTACTTTTGTAGTTTCAAGAAATGTTTTTCTTGTTAGTGGTTGTTTAAGAGTTCAAGAAAGTATAATTGCATTGGTAAACTCTAGGTACTTACTTCATAGATTTCTCTGATGAATCTGAAAAAACAAAAAGAGAACATTTAATACAGCATTTTAGCATTAAATTAATTCATTCATAAAGTGGCAACAGAAATAAGCTGCCTAGCCTGATTCGACCCCGCTCTAACCCTCCCCCCCCCCCCCCCCCCCCTGGTGTTTCTCTTGTGTATGTGTGTGTGTTGATAAACTTTTTTTTTTAAAAAACAATCATGTTTTCTTCTCATATTATAAATACAGCTTATACCTTTCTTATCATTTAAATTCATCATAACCATTGTCATGTAATTTTCAAACTTAATCTCTCTAACTCTGCAGACGTTATAAATAAATGCTAACTATAAACCTTGCAATTTAACGTTAAAACACAAATAAACAACCACCATACAACAGCATATACAAGTTTCTGATGGGTCATAGGATAATCTCAGTAGGTGGGTGGGTTTTAAATAACACTATTTCTTCTTCCTAAGCAATGCAGACATACATTTTCCAAAGCTGGATTTTCACACATGGACAGCGCATCACACATTCAACTGCTACTTATTACTCCTCCTCTCTTTTTTTCTGCTGTGACGCTTCTTTTAGGCAGATTTTCATTTCCGCATTTTGGTGGATCACAAACTTACAGAGAAGAGGGAGCCTTGCTTGGATCTTAACTGACGCTGCCCCGACTGCTAGGAAACGTCTCCATATCTTATTGCATCAGACTCGGCAAAGAAATCTGACAAACCTTTCAATTTCTGTTGTTCTTGCTTTCAATATCCTATCACCTGCCCGTCAACTGTTCATACCCTATTGTCACTGACCCCATCTTCAACAACATTGCATGTGTGTCACAGTCCCTTCCCCAGCTGTCTACATGGCTCTGTCGGTGTCAGACTGTCATTGAAGGCGCTGTCACGAGGAGACCCACCAGAGGAGACTCTGCTTTGCTGGCAAGTCTGATTACCTGCCACTCACTGACACCATGCATTACTGATATAATCCTTCCTCCCTCCCACCTCCCTTCTCCCCCTAAATACACACACACACGCACATGCGAACACACACACACACACACACACACACACACACACATACACACACACACACACACACACACACACACACACACACATGCTACACACCTAATGTAAACTTGGAATCAGCATCCTTACCTTCAAACTGTTTTTGAACTCTCCGTCTGCGAATGATGACGACGGCAACAATGATCCCAACGATGACGACGACACCCACTAGCACCACCACGATAATGATCACTTCCTCATCACCTGTAAAGAAAAATTATATAACTACTAAGACCACCAAGATATGAACACTTCATCAACACCTGTAAAGAAAAATTATATGAATACTTAGACCACCAAGATAATGATCACTTAATCATCACCTGTAAAGAAAAATATAAAACTACTAACACCACCACGATAATGACCATTTCATCATCACCTGTAAAGAAAAATCATATAAATACTTAGACCACCACACTAATGATCACTTCATCATCACCTGTAAAGAAAAATTATAAATTACACACTGCCAAAATCTACAGAGGCAACCATCAAATGACCTGCTCTTCCAGAACAAGTCTTAACTCAATCGACAATAAGCACAACTTGTAGAAATGAACAACTTAAACAAGCAGCAGCCGATGTTTTTTCAGAATCAGTTTAGAAACAGTGCCCCACTACTGCTTATCACAACATTTCTGAGGTGTGCAGCGATTAAGTATATAGTATTCCACAGGGTTTAAAAGCCTCATGACTGACTGGTACATTAGAAACCTGTTTAACCTTTTCACGACGCGCCGTACGATTGTGACGGCAACTCAGTCGACCCGTTCACGACAAGCCATGCCCTGGTGATGGCAGCACCGCTGTCTGCCCGGACAAGCTGTGCCTCCGTGATTGCACAACTATAAGAAATTTCCATGCTCTCTCGTCTACCGTCTAGGGGATGCAGCTGCCATAATATTTAGAAACAGGGTTCTAGCCACTGGAAGGGTAAGTTTACATGCACTAGCGATGACCTTTGTGACCCCAGAGTAGTCCCAAAAAAGACACCCATCTGGCACTGGGAAGGCAGTGTGGAATTTCCTGCTTCACACCAATATATCAGGCAGAAGGAGAATGACATGTGGTTTTAAAACTGTTTCAGCAAAGTAGTTCAGAAAATCAGGGGGGTAAAGATGTACAAGTTTATTGAAAAGAGTCTGAGCTTGATTTATTTGCTCTGTGTATTTAATAGTTTTATACCTCTTATCATCTGAAGCCAAAACAGTGACAAATGTGTACTGTGTGCAATGATTTAAATTTCCTTTAAAAAAAAATTCCTTGGATTACACATATTGAATACCTCAGGCTTTCTCTGCATCTGTTCAAAGTAAGAGCGAAGTTTTATGCCCCTTTTTCCTCATCTGCTGTTATCATACTAACCAAACAAACATAAACAAGATTGTGTTCTCCTACACACACGTCTATTCAAGAATCTGAGGACTCACTAACCCATGCCAGTAGAATGACATGAGTGGCAGCAAGCGTCTTCTGTATCAGATCACTCTGTGACAAACAGATCATATGTGTGCCATGACAGACACATGAACAGCAAAGCTACTATCTTTTTTTTTTTTAAGTCCATCTCATCGTTTCCATGGGCCATTGGTAGTGCTTGACGCAACTGTAACCTGCTGCATGCTGGGTATGTTTGTGTTTCCATTTACCACTGAAAACTGACAGGGGAAAACAGAGCCTTCAATGTGTGCATCTGACCTTGTGCGTGTGTATACACACTGAAGAGGTTCACCTACTATCAGATCTGCACAAATGATTATGTTAATCAGAATCTCACTTCATACCTTATAACTTACCTGCCAGCCACTACCCCAAGACCCCTCAGTTTGACAGTCAACTGTTCTAACCATTCAACAGTAGCATCTTTAGCTGTACTGAAAAGTCAAAACACTGGCACTGGATGCAAAATTGTCGTGGTTTCATTCAGCCTTTTTTTCACAGCTTCCACACAAAAGAATAAATCATAATTCTCTTATCTGTTTCCGAGTCGATTTCAGAAACTCTTCTAGTGCCAAAGAACAGGTACTTGAAAGCATGACATGTTGACCAAGAACAGACTCCTGTCCACAAACATTCGGAAGCGTGGCGACCGTTATGTTCGGAGCTGACCTTGATCAAAGGTGTAAAAGAGGAAAGACCAGTATCTCCCTTCACTTGCCCACACTTCATTTCTGCTGGAGTCCCAATTTCTTACCCAGATAACTAACCACAAGCGGACAAGAGAAATTCTCAATTGGCTGAGCTGCCCTTAATGGTAAGAACGTATGCCACCTTCTTGTCCTCTGCTGTTCAGCTAAGTCAGCTATTGCCAGCATGCAGCCTTTGCCTATGAGCCAACCACCATGTATGCGCTTCAAACATGATATTTTGACATCATCGACTGTAAAGTGTAGCGAACAGCCAGCCAACCCAAGAAGAGGGGGCAGACTCAGAGCCAATCAGATCATCAGAATGGGACAAATCGCTTTAATGTGAGTTGTTGGGTTTATGAAGATTTCCACAACAAAAAGAAATTCAAGGACTTTTACTGCAAAATTAAAAGGACTCTTACAGCAAAATTTAAAGATTGTGACAAAGAAATCATAAGTCGTTATGTATACTTCAGCTGTTTTGTACAACCACTTAGCCCGTTCCCTGCCTGGAACGTGTAACGCACGTCCTGAAAACTGAAAATCGCTACACCGGGACATGTGTGTCACCCCGTAACTTCATCACGGAAAGCAGAAAAATCTACTTGGGAGATGACCACCTAAAATGTTCTCACTTCTTCTACTAGTGTCGAGGAACGGCCCCTTTCCCTTCACGCGAGTAGCCAGCTGACCATATGTTATGCAAATTGCGAGTTGAGAGGTTTTACAGCTGATAAGCATATTCAAGATGGCAGCTCAGCCTAGCACTTCATCAACGCCTCCTGTTTTCAAGCGTTACACTGCGCTTGATGTTTTAGATGAAGTTCAAAATTGTACAGAAAATTGTAGAAAAGACCTTTGAGGATTGGATCCTGATACTAGCTATGAGGAGGAGACGGATGGGAATCAGCACCATTCACTTTTATTGGAGATACGTGCTAGTGATGACAACACACAACGCGTTTCGACCTCTTAGGTCTTCCTCAGGTGAAACAAAGACAGACAAAATAACGAAAATGCACTTAGCTTTGATCGCTTCAGATTGCATTTTCGTTATTTTGTCTGTCTTTGTTTCACCTGAGGAAGACCTAAGAGGTCGAAACGCGTTGTGAGTTGTCTTGTGACTCGTTTGTCCACGCTTCTCTGGGCGGTTCGCTGACATTTATTTAAGATTTGTTGAGCTACAGGAGGTTAAAAAACACACACACCCTCTTTAAACAAGTTTAACCTAGGTTATTGCATCAGTATCACACTGCTTCTTTCTCTTTCCTTCTTCCTTTTTTTTTTTTTGTTGTTGTTGTTGTTGTATAAGAGGACTATCCAAGAACAAATGATTTAGGCATGCCTACACCAAATTCTTTCCATGGAGAACAGAAGGCGTAAAAGTCAGGAACAAACTGAAACTGTCAATATTTTCATGGAACACTATATGCGATGCTGTACAGATATACATGTACGCATGTCCACACACTCATATCATCATAGGCATCATGACTGATAGATAAAAACTGATCGCCCACTTGCAGATCATGCACGAAGTTTTCCCCTTTCTTTCTGTCCCTTGTAAACATGGCTGCTGTTTATAGTCTCATTTCCTGAGGGTCTGACCGCATTTTCTCCCCCCCCCCCCCCCCAAAAAAAGAGGCAGGGTTCGCCAGCAACTTCTTCATCAGTCTTACGCATTCTGACTTGTCTACCATTGCTAGTTATTGGTTCAGCGCCCTCTCTTAACTTCAACTCAATTCTGTTTCCACCCCGGCCAGTTATGGACCAATGTGCATGCGCACCATGTTTTAAGTCACAATTTCCCTGCCTGCTGTTGGGTTTGTCCACTGTGATGTATCAATGAAGGTGCTCCCACTTGGTTTGAGGGTGATTCTCTCACCTCCCCTTCTCTCCCCTCCATTCCCCACCCCTTCCAGTAGCACGCCATGCTCATACATAACACCCAGAATGGTCACTGATTTTTGTTCAATAGCCATTGATGCTGCAGTCATTCCATGACAACCTGCTGCTATTCCGTGACAGCAGGCATCACTATGTGGTGCTGTCTGTGTGGGTGAAGTCTGTTCTGACCTTCATCACCATCTTGTGGAGCTGTGACAGCAGGCATCACTATTTGGTGCTGTCCGTGTGTGGGTGAGGTCTGTTCTGACCTTCATCACCATCTTGTGGAGCTGTGACAGCAGGCATCACTATTTGGTGCTGTCCGTGTGTGGGTGAGGTCTGTTCTGACCTTCATCACCATCTTGTGGAGCTGTGACAGCAGGCATCACTATTTGGTGCTGTCCGTGTGTGGGTGAGGTCTGTTCTGACCTTCATCACCATCTTGTGGAGCTGTGACAGCAGGCATCACTATTTGGTGCTGTCCGTGTGTGGGTGAGGTCTGTTCTGACCTTCATCACCATCTTGTGGAGCTGTGACAACAGGCATCACTATGTGGTGCAGTCTGTGTGGATGAGGTCTGCTCTGACCTTCATCACCATCTTGTGGAGCTGTGACAACAGGCATCACTATGTGGTGCAGTCTGTGTGGATGAGGTCTGTTCTGACCTTCATCATCATCTTGTGGAGCTGTGACAGCAGGCATCACTATGTGGTGCAGTCTGTGTGGGTGAGGTCTGTTCTGACCTTCATCGTCATCTTGTGGAGCTGTGACAGCAAGCATCACTATGTGGTGCAGTCTGTGTGGGTGAGGTCTGTTCTGACCTTCATCATCATCTTGTGGAGCTGTGACAGCAGCCAGCTGACTTACCCAGTCCTGCCTTTGAGGATTCTGAGCCTGGGATCCTTGGTGACTCCATGGGTTGATGTGGCTGACGGAGTGGTGGTGGGTGGAGGGGGGTGGTTGTCTTCACTGAAACCAATTGTAACCAAAAAAGTGCTTTTACTATGCAATCATTATCAGCTTCATTTCTTCTTTTCTTAATTTCTTTACTTCTTTGATGGTGTGTGTGTGTGTGTGTGTGTGTGTGTGTGTGTGTGTGTGTGTGTGTGTGTGTGTTCCGACATTATCATCATGTTTTTTTCCTTTTTTTTTTTCAAATTCATTAGCTTGTGAATCTGCGTTCACTAACTCAAAGTCCCACATTATACTGTACCGAACTCACATATGCTACGACACATTTCTGATTGACTCTGGCCCAGATGCGTTAACCCAGAGAAAGAGACAGACAGCAAGTGACAGAGAGATAGACACAGACACAGACAGAGAGAGAGAGAGAGAGAGAGACAGAGAGAGAGAGAAACAGAGAGAGAGAGAGAGAGAGAGACAATGAAGCTAAGAATGAGGTAAATTTACAAAACAACACTGTTGTACAACTGTGAAAAGAACATAACCCACATTATCAAGTGTTTTAATCCAACAAACAAATACATTTCAGCCTCAGACATGTATGAAAAAAGGAAGAGCATTTATTCACACTCTCTTTTTGGCTGGATATACTTCCGTGAAACTGAATACAAGCTGTAACCAGCTTGCTAGCTCTGTTCGGCCAAATTCCATGGATAACATAGTAATAAGACACATCGCAGATCCTCTTAAAAAAAAAACTAACTAACTTCATCTTGCTCATCTAATTCTATTCAGTAACACTAACTCTCCTTTCTCTCTCTCTCTTTCATGCTCTCTCTCTCTTTTACTCTCTCTCTCTTGTTCTCTTGTTTACAATTGCTACAGAACTCCTTTTCCAGAAGTAAAGTTCTCTTTGAGCTAAGGATGTTTCCACTAAGAAGTGAGATATGAGCCTTTTCAGGCCCTTCTTGAGGTGTGCAGGAAAGAAAGAAAAAAAAAAAAGAAAAAAAAAGGTAGGCAACAGTACAGATTACCAAAGAGAACTTGTATATTACTGAGTAATAAAGTGAGACAAACTCACGAGATGAAACCAAAAGCCAAACTTTATAAAAGCCAAGACAAACTGAACAATGAAGTCAATCTCAGTGATAAAGCTATGACAAACTAAGTAATGAGGCCAAGATCAACTTTGAAAGAAAACCAAGATAAAAATAAAACTTTGAAAGAAACCAAGATAAATATACAACTTTGAAAAAAAAAAAGAAGAAAAAATATACGTCTTTGAAAGAAACCAAGGTAAATATACAACTTTGAAAGAAACCAAGATAAATATACAACTGTGAAAGAAACCAAGATAAATATACAACTTTGAAAAAAAAAGAAGAAAAATATACATCTTTGAAAGAAACCAAGGCAAATATACAACTTTGAAAGAAACCAAGATAAATATACAACTTTGAAAGAAACCAAAATAAATATACAACTTTGAAAAAAAAAAGAAGAAAAATATACATCTTTGAAAGAAACCAAGACAAATATACAACTGTGAAAGAAGCCAAGATAAATATACAACTGTGAAAGAAACCAAGATAAATACATCTTTGAAAGAAACCAAGATAAATATACAACTCTGAAAGAAACCAAGGCAAATATACAACTTTGAAAGAAACCAAGGCAAATATACAGCCATGTGAACCTCGGTAGAGCAAAGTCATGAATGACGTGGAAGTAATGAAGCAAAGTCAAATTCAATAAAGCCATGAAAAACACTGTAACGAAGACATGACGCACTAATAAAGCAAAGTGAAACTCCACCCAGCCAAGTCAAACTCAAGTCAAGTGATAAAGCCAAGACCAACTCAGTAGCAAAGATAAGATCAAGTCAATATGAATCCTAGACAAAAAAAAAAACGAGCAAAAACCAAAACTAACACCATAAAGCCAAGACAAGCTCAGCACCATAGTTATCATAAGCTCTGGACTGTTCAAAGCCAAGTCACACAAGTTCCATGAGCTGACCAAGAGAAGTAGCCTGAAAATGGGAGTCACGAAGGATTTCAAATCAATTGTATTGGTGATAGGCATCTTTGTGGCCTACACTTGTCATGGGAATCACGGTAAATAGAGTAATTCACCACTCACTATAGACACGTTATCCCTATATACAGAAAAGTCCTTTCTGAACACGTCACACACTAAAATGAAATACAGATAAAAAAAAAAAACAAACAAACATGCCTTTAATACTGACCTACAGTAACAAGTATCGAGTCAGATGCCTGATGCGTGACACCGGTGATGATGTTGTAAGCTGTGCAGATGAAGTTGCCTGTGTCGTTCTGAGTCACGTTGTGCAGCGTCAGTGTAGCCCCCGTTGCCAAGGTCTCGTTTTCGTTTTCCCTTCTCCACTCAATCCTGCGCAGAGAAATGATATCGACACAGTTCCCCCTTTTTCAACCCTCTTAGTCTCACATACATAAAAATTCATGAACGTATGTTAACTCATATTTGCACATGCTTTTGCAAACGTACACAATTAGCACTTAGTCACTGCCGTCCATACACAAATATCACACATTCACACCAGCTTTGCTTGAAACTCATATTCTGCAAAAACATGTTGTTATTAGGGTTTTTTTTTTTGTAATAAAAAATAGTCTTCTGAAAAGAAAACCTCACGTACATGAAAAAAGATGCACTGTGCAACATAGCCAAAACACACACACACACACACACACACACACACACACACACACACACACACACACACTGTTTCATGAAGACACTTTTGAACACAATCATAAATCAAACACATCTTCCTAAGTAATGTATATACACATTACTGCAGACACACACACACAGTGTACAAACTTTACCCCCCTCTTCCCTCTCCACTCCCCAACCGTACACACAGACATACATGTGCACACACGCACACACACACACACACACACACACACACACACACACACACACACACACACACACTCACAAATGAGGGCGTGGGTTTCCCATGGTAAGGCAGATGATAGACGTATCTGTCCCTTCCAACACCTCCATGGGCGCAACGTTCACACTGACACTGACTGGATCTGAAACGCCACAGACCCACAGGATCTCAAATGTGCGATCCACAATCACACTGCTCATACATACCAAAAGATCTGAAACGAAACAGGATCTTAATGGACATCATGCAGATCTACAATCAACACTGACAGCTGTCAATCTGAGCTGTCACAGCGTGATGATTATCAAGATCAGAACAGGATATGTCAGTGACATTAGTAATAATTATTACGCATCTCTGACCCATGAAATTCCCATCTGATGCACTGGAATTCAGGCCAGTGCATCACTAGAACAAGCTAAAATTTACCGTGATGCAATCAAAGCACCTGATCTGCCAAGATCTAAGTCAATGATAACATAACTTTTCTTGACGTTTTAGAACATTCTGAATCAATAAACAACTTCCGCTTGAGAACTTTCGGTACTGAAAACTAACAAGCGTCTTCAAAATAGGCTACCCAGCCGATCTCATTTGACCACAAGATCACGTTATTCAACCAAACAGGAAAAGCACAGCAGACCTCATGTGCTGAGCTTTTCACAATCTCACTACTCTTCTAGCAATAATCCAGTGAATGGAACAAAAGTCTAGCGATCTTTGCAACATGATTCACTCTGACAAGTAAAATGGCTGTGTTACACAGATGTATGAATGTGTTGTGCACAGCCCAAGAGTGGCTAACCTCTAAAGTTTCATCAAAGGTTCCACAAATTTTCATCACTTGCAGCTTATTTGTCACTGGGCTTCTGATGACTGTTGCATGGCAACTGGAATTTGGTCGAGCAATAAAACATTTCAACGCTAATGAAACTGGCTCATGTAATGGAAATTCTGATAAATACAGCTGTGATAATCATCGAAGAGGACATCCCACATATCAAGTCTCACTGTTAAAATCCTGATAGGACATGTGTTTAAATTTATTAACTTTATTTGACAACATTTTACTAACCATGGAACATAAATCTGAATAAATAATGTTTAGCATTAAATAAATCATGTTTAGCATAATCTCGACTGTTTCATGCACACTGTCATTTGCTTCTCTTTTCTTATCCTCATTCTCTTTCTTTGTGTGTTCATGTACATGAGCCAGGTAGAGAGAGAGACAGAGTTAGTGAGTGTGTGTGAGAGAGAGAGAGAGAGAGAGAGAGAGAGAGAGAGAGAGAGAGTGTGTGTATGTGTGTGTGTGTGTGTGTGTGTGTGTGTCTCTGTGTGTGTGTGTGTGTGTGTGTGTGTGTGTGTGTGTGTGTGTGTGTGTGTGGTCTCTGTGTGTGTGTGTGTGTGTGTGTGTGCGTGTGTGTAATTTGTGGGTTTGTGTGTCTGTGTGTGTATGCACACGCCCACATGTTCATGTTTTCAGACATTTTCTAGCAGTTACAGAGTGTAACTCCCTAAAATATTTTTTGTGACCCCCAACCCCCCCCCCCCCCCCCCGAAAATCAGGAACAAGTTCTGCACACTGAGCCTGACCCTCAACTTTCTAAGAAATAATGACGACGGGATAAGCCAACTGACACTGCACATTGATGGGAGAACTACTGCGGCAGAAATCCACGCTGGGGTCTGAGCAGTCCCGCACTGCAGGGTCTCCCAGAGTCTGCTGTCGGACGAGGCACAGAACCCGCAACGGGCTCCTCCTCCTCCGTGCGTGTCACGTTCAGCGTCAGGGAACTGCTCCTAGTGAACGTGCAGCCGTCCCCTGATGGAGCGGAGTCCTCTTGCACAGCCTGGGACAGAATATATACAAAATATTGGCAAAAGTGGAAAACATGACTTGAAAAAGGCTAAAAAAAAAAAGTACAGTTTTTTTGTTAATATGAATAAAAGAAAGAACAAATGGTAAAGAGCCACCACATGATGTTCAAATACTGGAACACAACATATCCATCTCATCAGAAGCATTTACTGGTGTGATTTTTCCGCCTATGTTGACTTCAATGCATGGTTGCAGGTTCACATGGGAAGACTGCAACAACACAATTGACTCTTTATTGAGTGTAAAACACTTCAGGTTCTGTATGGGAAAACATGGGAAACTGGGGACACATGCAGTCAAGAATGATTTTCATATGTGAATATGTGATTTTTTTTTTCAAAACTGAACCGAGTATTCAGTAAATCTGAAACAAACGTTAAGGCATTAGGGATTCCAGACACACAGCATGTCAAACTGAAAGGTTTTGAAAATTACAGCTATGTCAAGAGAAGCAAAGGGTTAATGAATGGGTCTCTGATAATGTCGCTCAAGTTTCCTGACGCAACACTGCAGTTGTCATTACCTTTCTGATCTGGCTGGTGCCAGGATATATTAAAGAAAGGTAGTGCAGAGTATACCACTGCCATGGAGTCTCTGACCAGAATGGATTTTTTTCACAATCACCTTTCCTAAACCTTGCTAAGCGTCAATTACAAAAAAAATTTTTTTAAGTCTTAAATTCTCTGTCCTTTCATGCCCAGACCTCAGAGTGATCTCAGTTTTGATTTCCACTCCATACAAGCGGGAATTCTCCACGGGGGAATGCTCCACGGGGGAATTCTCCATGGGGAAACGCTCCATGGGGGAATTCTCCACAGGGGAATTCTCCATGGGGGAATGCTCCTCGGGGGAATTCTCCTCGGGGGAATTCTCCACAGGGGAATTCTCCAAAGGGGAATTCTTCATGGGGGAATGCTCCTCTGGGGAATGCTCCATGGGGGAATGCTCCACTTGGGAATTCTCCACTGGGCAATTCTCCAAGGGGGAATGCTCCACTGGGGAATTCTCCAAGGGGGAATGCTCCAAGGGGAATGTTCCACTGGGGAATTCTCCAACGGGGAATGCTCCACAGGGGAATACTCCACAGGGGAATTCTCCAAGGGGGGATGCTCCAAGGAGGAATGCTCCACAGGGAAATTCTTCACAGGGGAATGCTCCACGAGGGAATTCTCCATGGTGGAATTATCCACGGGGGAATGCTCCACTGGGAATTCTCCAAGGGGGAATGCTCCATGGGGGAATGCTCCAAGGAGTAATGCTCCACATGGGGAATGCTCACTCACACAGGATCCACGATGATGCAGTCATAGTTTTCAATAGGAGGCTCAGTAGGCCGGGTGTTGAACACAAGTTGGATCAGAACAGGCCCCAGTAAACTCCACTGAAGTGACTTGGCAGCAATGCAGCGTCTCCTTTGATGGGTAGCCTTCTTATGACCTTATAGTTTCCTATCAGACTGTTAGCGCTCTCCATGGGTGGTACAAGACTGCTCAAAAGGCGGGTGAAGACAGTATTTCTCTGGGTCCTCCCCAGCACCTTGGGGTGTTTCTTTTTCTTCTCCTATCAGACTGTTAGCACTGGAGCCGCGACAAGACGAACCTGGGTAAGATTGTGTATAGGCTAGCCAGAACAAGCAATTGAGAGTAATGCCAAAGAGAAGGCAAAGACAGGGAAAACATTTCTAAAATGCAATGAATCCATACACTCTATATTGTTCGTATACTAAGAGACATGGATGAGGACACATGCCTAGAATACTGCAAACACCTTTGGATGAGCACAGAATTATGACTCATCACAGATTTCTCTAAGTTTTCTGTGAAAATTACCTTAACAAATTTTTCATGTTTCCCTCAAAAGTATGAACATGAAATTTGAGAAAATTCAGTTCTGAATTTTTTTTTCTGTTAATTAATTAAAAATTCATAAAAACATTTGTCATGGTACATTGGCTGGCACAGAATACTGCAGTTGCCTTTGGATCTAGACCAAACCTGCAAAGGTTTATCTCTTTATATTTACTTTCCTCTTTTTCTGTTCTTTTCTCTCAAACCTATGAAATATATGTATCCATAACTAAAGTGTTAGTAAACATCATGAAAAATTGATAATGGTTTCAGAACAAATCTGCAAAGGTTTATCTCTTTATATTTACTTTTCTTTTTTCTGTTCTTTTCTCTCAAACCTATGAAATATATGTGTATCCATAACTAAAGTGTTACTGTTAGTAAATATCATGAAAAATTGATAATGGTTTATTGGTCTGCAAGTTTATGTTGTATCCACGTCCAGCCAGATCTGAGCAGCAGCATGTGTGTGTGTGTGTGTGTGTGTGTGTGTGTGTGTGTGTGTGTGTGTGTGTGTGTGTGTGTGTGTGTGTGTAACTGTGTGTGTGCATGTGTGTGTGTGTGTGTGTGTGTGTGTGTGTGTATGTGTGTGTGTGTAACTGTGTGTGCATGTGTGTGTGTGTGTGTGTGTGTGTGTGTGTGTGTGTAACTGTGTGTGTGTGCATGTGTGTGTGTGTGTGTGTGTGTGTGTGTGTGTGTGTGTGTGTGTAACTGTGTGTGCATGTGTGTGTGTGTGTATGTGTGTGTGTGTGTGTGTGTGTGTGTGTGTGTGTGTGTGTGTGTGTGTGTGTGTGTGCGCGCGCATGTGTGCATACGTGCTTGTACCTGTGTCTTTGAGTGGACACAGTGTCTGAGTGCGCAAGCAAGTTCCCTGACCTGTTCTGTAAGACTCAGCCGTCCACCTGTCTCCCCGAGCACAGTAAACCAGCTGAAGCTTCCCGCCGGCATCCCCACATTGCCGCTGCACCGGAAAGTCATCTCTGTATGTTCTGTCACATTCTCTGTCTCTGACGACGCTGAGGTCACTGACATTGGGTTCGGTGCCAAAGGACCAGCTGCAGAAAAGGGGGAACAAATAAGGTCAGCATCATGGACATAAGTTTGAATAGTATTACGTTGAACCTTAGACTGCCAAATGTATTACAGGCAAAACAGCAACAACAGCAACATACATTCACAAAAACGGCCTTCAAAGAAGATAATGAATGTGTACAAAAGCAACTGAGTTAGACGACTGAAAACATGATCATATTTGACTACAATTAGTACCAACAGTAAGCTGAACTAGAAAAAAAAGTCTAACATGATTCCATAAATTATAAAACAAGTGAAATGTAATATTTCTAGCACCTTTCTCTAAATATCCTTACATCAAAGTAGAAATTGGGGGGGGGGGGGGGGGGGGGGGGGGGGGGGGGGGGGGGGGGGGGGGGGGGGGGGGGGGGGGGGGGGTGGGGGGAGACAGACTAACAATGTTCAGGGAGACAGAGATAAAGACGTGAGAGACAGACTGATAGGAAAACAACTAGACTTTATCATATCAGACTTCAATCATCTTAGGTTTCACACAACTGCAACAAAGAGAGTTCAGAGATGAAGCCAACACTGAAACAAAAAGTGCTAAAACTTCATGCAACTGTTTTTCAGTTTGCAGCTCACTCACATTATAATTGATGGATAAGTAGATTTCTCATTATGGTACGGCATTCAGAGACAGACAGGAAATACTGACAGTGAAACAGCAAGTGGAACAACGAGAGAGAGAGAGAGAGAGAGAGA
This sequence comes from Conus betulinus, assembly GCA_016801955.1. Lineage (NCBI taxonomy): Eukaryota > Metazoa > Mollusca > Gastropoda > Neogastropoda > Conidae > Conus > Conus betulinus. The sequence goes on along the minus strand of JADBJO010013332.1, from coordinate 37,931 downwards.
GAGAGAGAGAGAGAGAGAGAAAAATGAATTGATGGATAAATAGATTCTCATTATGGTACGGCATTCAGAGACAGACAGGAAATACTGACAGCGAAACAGCAAGTGGAACAACGAGAGAGAGAGAGAGAGAGAGAGAGAGAGAGAGAGAGAGAGAGAGAGAGAGAGAGAAAATGAATTGATAGATAAACTAGAATCTCATTATGGTACGGCATTCAGAGACAGACAGGAAATTCTGAGAGTGAAACAGCAAGTGGGACAATGAGAGAGAGAGAGAGAGAGAGAGAGAGAGAGACTTGAAGAGAAAGGAGCAATGGTGTAACAGGAAGAGCAGATGCCCCAGGCAATGCCCCAGGCAGAAGACTACAGAGAGGTACAATAACAAAAACAGAGCTTTCTGATCTTCAAGCTGAGACAAAAAGAAAAAAAAGAAAAAAAAGAAACAGAACATGCAGACAAGTCCTTTCAATCACATCCATGCATCATTCTGACCTTGTATCTGAACACTGGTCTCGCTCTCCTTCACTCACTGGTCCCGAGCCACCAACCTGATACGTCAACCGACACATGTAGGTGGCCCCCCTCATCACTGCATCTTGTGTCATTAAATGTCAACGACATGTACTTGGAACCGAATGATCCATACACATCCCCCCCGTGCCTTCAAACTCGTAGCCACACTTCCCGTGTTCCACACAGGCTTTGTTGCCCCTGGAAAAAGGTTAGCAACCACCTGGTCACCGGGCTTACTCAACAGCTGGACATTCATCATCTGTTCATTGGCCTCCACACTGAAGTTGCACTGAACTGTATGCTGGCTGTTGCCTCCCTTGAGAGCGGGGTTAGGGGTGAAGGATGCCTTCATGGTCGCTGTAAGGACTGTGGAGATTGCTGCCCACAAAGATCATGTCACAGGATTAAGCTTAACATCAAATTGAGGATATTTGAAATGATGGTTCTGAAAAGGTCCATAAGCTGTCATTTAAATCATCAAAAAATTGTTTCTTGTTGCTAATTCATGCCAATAAATAAGGATATATCACTTAGTAGTACTAGTAGTAGTACATACTTACGGGAACAACGTATCACTATACCAGTATCATTTACCATTTGTAACTTTTTTTTTTTTTTTTTTTTTTCACAACACATGAGGAAAATACGTACTACAATTCTTTTCAAATAGTCCGACTTCAGGTTAATGACATCCATGTTCTGTTCTCTGGATTCACAGACAGATGTGCAAATTTCACAATGTATATGACTCGAAAATATCCACTGAAATTTTTTGGACTCTGAGACTTTCACCCTTTAAGTTTAACACAAGTCAATAGATGTGTCTGTTTTCATCCTTTATCATTATCAAAGTCTGCATCATGAATGACACTTTAAAAAAAAAAAAAGTTTCATCATGTATGCAGGTATAAAAAGTCACCTGAATTTCTCTTTTTTTGTGATGGATCTATCATGAAAATGAGGTGAATGAAACAATGAAATTCATTAAACTGATATCAAGCGTACATTCCTTTTTTTTTTCTCTTCCAAAATACGCCATGAACTATCTATTGTCAAACATAACTATATTTGGGGACAGAACTAAACTCTAAGCCTCCTGTTTCCGGATATTTCTCTACATACCAGAATACAATTTCTATTCACTGGTAAGAATTTGTGACAGAACAAAAAGTCTGGGTATAACCAAGCAAGCGAGAACTCTTTAAAAAAAAAAAAAAAAAAAAAAACAAGCTGGAAAAAGTCAAAATTGCCCGTTGTCACTAATAGGTCTGCATCTGAACTGATGATATTAATTGTACTGAAGTTGTAGACCCTCAGTTGTTTATTTGTTCACTGCCTCACCTACCAACTTCAAATGTGGGCTCTCAGTTGTTGTTGCTTTTTCCACTTTGTTTAGAGTATTTATTAGTTTTCCAGCGAGGTTAAAACAGTATCTACTTTCTAATGGTTGTATCAAACAGTGCTACTGAGCGATTGGTGTTAAGAGTGAATTCTCAGCCCAGAAAGATACATTGGGGTGTATGCATAGCTTGCATGATCAATACTAAACTATACACTGGGAGAGTGACTATAGCATCATGTATCAACTCTTTGGTTAACCAATTTCAATTTCATCTAACCATGTGATGAATATACAGTTTTGTTTGCCATGTTACTTATCACATTTTGTTTTGCTTCTTTGGGGCACCGTCTTCTCCTTGTCTTAATACATTGTCAAAAAAAAAAAAAATTACAGCTGTTTTGAAATAACCAATGCACTTCATATCTATATTGGAACAGCTGGAACATAGAAATATGTTTTACAAACAGGCGGAAGTAATGATTGTACAACAGCTTACAGAATTTTGACAAATGAAGAAAAAAAATAGGAGAATGACACAGTAACAATCATTTCATGACAGAATTCAGATCAAACACTTGGTTCTGGTTCTGTGACTTAGACTAGAGATAACAGTATTTCATCAAATTTATTCACATGATCAATACATGCAATTTAGGCATTGATTAGGCTATAGAAAGGACAAAGCGCTTTTTGTTACTGTGATAGCTATTCAAATCTGAATGACCTATGCATCAATCGAAGCGTCGATCTTTGTATCGGATAAGTAGGCCACCATTTCGTGAGTCACCAGTAGAAGGAAGCTGGCAACAGCGAGTGATGTTTACCAGAAAAAGTACTGACTAACATAGCACACTTGTTTACATACCAAATACCTTTATACCACTATCATCAATCTTTTAAACAACTCATGCCAAAGGCACACCCCATTCCTGAAAAACTTTTGACACTGAATATATGAATGATCGAAGCCATGAGTATGATTCCATACATGTCTAAATGACATCTGCAATTTTTCTGAGGGCTGATTTTTCTGGACCACTCTTATTTCTCATAAAATAACAGAATAAATCTGACCAAATGTCTGTACATCGATGTCACAAAAATGAAATAATAATGACAAAATACTTGTAACAGAGATTTTTAAACTTTTATGACAGGATCTCTACCTCACGGTAACATTAATGTACTCTGTGAAAGCTATGCAAAAATGAAAGATTTTTCTTATGTCAATCAGTCCTATGCCTGAACACTGGTCAGGTGCCACTGGACATCATTCTCAACAGGTACCTGAAAAGTATTTAGACAAAGTACCCATTTGCCGTTTATTTGAAACTGATTTAACACCTCTTACTTTTTGCTTAGCAAGGGAGATAACTTGCACAGAGAACTTTCTTTCTTTAAAACACACACACACACCCTTTTGCTCAATTATTGATGGTACACACAGTTCTCTGTGTGTGTGTGTGTGTGTGTGTGTGTGTGTGTTATTATGATACACGCAGAAGTGTATTACACTGCACGCAATTTTCACATGAAAAAACAAAAAAAACCCCAACATTATTTGCCGTAACAAATTTCTTAGCCTCTCCACACAATTGTGTTTTTGAGATATTTGAGTTTAAATGTATTTAAACATTTAGATATTTGAGTTTAAATGTATCATTCTTCCATTCCTGCTGGTAAGTTCCCCCTGAAAGAAGAAGTCCAAACTTGCCGGGCTGAAGGGTTGTCGATGTTGTCGACTTCGATTAAAACTTTGTTGTCATAAAAATATTTTTTTTAATTAACAAAATAATGAAATAAACCGAGCCTGACGGTCTTATCTAATGCAGTGACCAAACTGAAGCTACACATTAACTAGAGAGGCTTTGGGCTCGCTCAGAAAAAAAAAAAACAAAAAAACTCCCCCCCCCCCACCCACCCCCCTCTTGGCTTTTTCCATCCCATTGTCAGTTTGACTGAGATTGAATACACCAAAAATGACGTAAAAATCTTCATCAGTATGACTGGCATATATCATATTTGCACAGTGAACAACAGACATGGGTTGTGTCGCGCAACAAAAAGCGCCCCCTCCCTCCTCCCCCCCAAACAAACACAAAAAAAGTTCTCCCAACTTCGAAAATGTTCCTCAGACTATCGTCTGCATTGACCTCACCTGAAAACATGAAGCACAGAATCCGTAATTTTGATTTCTTAGATTCCATTGTCCGTTCCTGTCCAAAACAGTCAAAAAACTAATGCTGATCACAAGTCGTAATCAAACAGCGTCCGGGTTGACGATCGACAAAGTTTCGCTATCTGCTGGCCGCCATGACTCATTCCCGTCATACTTTGCGCTAGGCCTATCGCACTATGGGTGGGCCTTTGCTTGCACGCTTTCAAAACAATACAAAGGATCGTGCGGAGGACTTTGGGGGATTAGGCCCAAGCGTTCGGGAGGAGTTGTGGGGAGGAGAGGGGTGGAAGCTGCAAGGAAGGGCGTTAAGAGGCTTTATCTCTCCCCGAAACTCAGTGCGGTGAGCAAAGAGGTGCCCCACTGGTCACCGACATGTGGGGCAAGACAAAAGTGAAGTTTGGGTGACGGAAGTTGGGGCTAACCCACCGACAGGTCATGTGGGTGTGTCTAAACTTTTCTCTCTCTCTCTCTCTCTCTCTCTCTCTGCAGCAAAAATAGCCTGCAAAACACGCGCATGCGCTCGAACTTGGTTTACACACTTAATTGTTCAAATTATGTTGTGTCCTTTATTCTAAGAACATGATTGTCATGGCGCTGGATAGCGGCTAGCAGGCGGATTGTGACCAAAGAATATAGCCTTGACTTTTCAAGCACGGCATAAATCACAAGGGTGAAGCCGGTGGTCCAGCATAAATTGCCCATCACCGTGGCATGTCCCCGGACAGTCTAGGCAAGTCCAACCAGTTCGGAGCCAAAGTACAGGGTATTTTGAGACCATATTGTCCGCGACACTTCAGAGGGGTCTGAAAAAAAACAGAAATAAAAAAAAAACCTTCCAGCTACCCTCTTCTGCTCCAAAATATTCCTTCACTTTGAACTCTTTTCTCCTAAGAATATATAAAGAGGCCACACGCACAACGCATATGCTTGTGATAAGTAGGCCTACAGACAACCGAAAACAGCATGCTGAACTGACTCGCGAAATTTCATTAGCGTCGGATTTCTCTTGAACTTCGTTGCTCAGAGAAATTGAGAGAATCCTGGAGATTATGATTTGTTAACTCACGTGAACAGTTGTTCTTAAACGTATTAGAACAAGACACTCAATTCAATTCAGAAATGCGAGACACAAGAGTGAAAAATTCCACACAAACTGGCCGTGCTTTTTCAAAAAGAAATTTTGACAAATGCTGCACACACAAAATAGTACATTTTTATCATAAAATGTTGTTTGGAATGAAGATATGTTTTGTTTTCCATAGTTTATTTCATTTACTTTACCCCCCCCCCCCCCCCCCCCCCCCCCCCCCCAATTAGATTCTCTCTCTTGTTTGTCCACATTTTTCCTACCCCCCCCCCCCCCCCCCCCCCCCCCCAGTTCCCCATTAGATTATCTCCCTTGTTTGTTACGTGTTGTCTTAAACCCCCCCCCCCCCCCCCCCCCCCTTATTATATTATATCCTTGTTTGTCTACGTGTTGTCCTATTCAAACTCTGTTCGCAACAATCCTACGACAAATCTGAAATAAATGTAAGCGAACCGCTCAAAACAAAAAAAAAAAGAAAAAAAAAAAAAAAAACTAATCACAAGACTCACCATGATGCATTTCGACCTCGTAGGTCTTCAGGCAAGATACAAAACAATTATTACAACGAAAATGAATGAGCAATTACTACAACAGTTAGACCCCTGAAATCTGCTGACCCGTTTGTCTCTGTTTTTAAGTTTCTGCAAGTAATAAACACATGGAAAAGTCTGGTTGCATTGTTACGGAAATAGCACGTCATTTTCTTTGAATTTTTTTTTTTTCAAAATCCATAAAGGTCACAGTATTATCGCAACTTAGAATATAGGCTGTGTAAGAGAAACAAAAACAAAACAAAACAAAAAAAAAACAAAAACAAAAAACAAACAACAAACAACAAAAATAATCTCAATCCGAAAAGAGTTAATTTTTTTTTTTTAAAGTGTTTGTTTGGTGGCCATTTTTTAAATTGTTTCCATGACACCGAGCACGCACAAGTTTTCAAAATCATTTTTTGGGTTATTGTTGTAATATTAACCCATGACCATTCCAATAACAAATTGAAAACAAATGACTGGTGAAAATAGGCATTTTTGACAATTTTCAGTTGTGGTGTAGGTTATGGATAATGTAAACTATCTTCTTCATTTTCACTACGAATAAATCAAAGTGACACACGTACTTGCAGGCATGGAAGAGAGAGAGAGAGAGAGAGAGAGAGAGAGAGAGAGAGAGAGCTTGAATATTGAGATCGACTTCCACTAGCATCTCATTTGGGCGTTAGAACTCACAGCTGGCATCACAAAAAAAAAAAAAAAAAAAAAAAAAAAAAAAAAAAAAAAAAAAAGTGCCATTCCTTTTATTCTAACTGTATGTGTATGTAACCATTTAGCATATATTTTAATGGTCAACTGAAGAAAAGAAGGAAAATCAACTTTCAGACACAATAAACATTATCTGAACAATGTGATTATGTCTGTCTATAAATAGTCCAGGCCTCTGACATTAATATTTCGTGTGTCTGTGTAGTATTGTTGTAAGCTATTTCCATCGTATAGAAACAACAACAAAATAGAACAAAAGAATCCAAGGTGGTTGCCTTGTGCCACATGAATAAATGATGTTGACTTCAACACAAAGCATTTTCAACACAAAGCATTAGCAAGAAAACTCAAGTTTAGTTGCTGTGGCCATGTAAACAAAGACAACATCCACTTTCATTTTCTGTACATTTTCTCAGAGAGACTTACCTTCTTGTGGATGGCAGCGGTAATATGATGCCAGTTACTCGCCGAGAGATCTGCTCATCTCGAGGCTTCTCACAGCATTTATGTGACACTAACAACCATATGCTGAGAAATATCGATTTTTTTTTAAAAAATTTTTAAGAGAGAGACAGAGACAGAGAGTCTGCCTGCATTATGATCCATCATCTGAAACGCCTTAGTGCTGCATGGTTGATATTCGTTTTTTCTTTTCCAGGGTATTGTTTAGTGTAATACTGGCTGGTGAGATCACATGTTCTAGTAAGTATAAACTGGGAACTTCTGCATCATTTCTAACCGACTGAATTGCAAAACTTTGTAGTTTTGCAATTCAGCTGATTAGAAATGAGTCAGATGTTCACGTCGTACATTCATGCGATTTCGTCATGAAATAAGGAATAGGCATGCCGGTTAGTTTTGCTGTATATGTTTAAGAACATTTCATGATGCACATAGATTTACAATCAGTCTACTCAGGCAAATACAGTAAATGTGGCGCGTTGAAATGTCTGCTGGACCTGTACCACTCATTGCAGATTTCAAGATGGCCTACACTGCCAACACAGAGTGTTGGAGAGATACTTCCTAGGCATTTCTCAGTTGCTCTATGGAACATGATGCATCTTGCAGGCCAGTTGAAACATCTTGTGTGGAATTGATCCACACACACTTAATTTGTGTGTGTGTGTGTGTGTGTGTGTGTGTGTGTGTGTGCGTGTGTATGTGCACGCGCACGTGTATGTGTGTGTTGTGAAATGTAAAATGTATTGTGAAATGACTGCATACATCCAGTTCGGTCCCTTTTATGTTGTTGCCGAGTCTCTTTGATATTTGCAGTAAATATTTTTTATTTTAAGGGGTGTGTGTGTGCGCGCAGGGCACCATTGTTCATGTATGCGTATCCGTTGAATGTGTGAGTTTGTACCTTTATTGTCTTAACAAGAATTGGAGGGCGCGGGAGGGCTCTTACTTTTTCTTTCTTTCTTTTTTAAAAGCATGTTCCAGTTTGTTTCATTTTCATGTTCGTTGCAATTTGTATAAATGTAGTCTTTCGAGTTCGCTGGAGTAAAAGCGCTCAATAAGCCATCAGTATCACTTTTCAGTAGGTGATGTCAACTCAGGACTAAACTTGGTATGATCTTTCCCCAGGATCAACCATATTTATCCAGGACTGTCAAGCGTACTGGGCTTGGTCATTTACTGATGCTGTTTTAAGCCACTTTCTGCGATGTCTGTAAATTCTTTTCCTCCGAAACAAGTTGAAAAGGTGTCACCATTTACATTTTGTTTTACTTGATATCCATATCTATGATCAATCACTTGAAAGGCCCCAGTCTGGTTTTTCGAATTCTCTGTCAAATGAGGTTTCTTATAAAACATAAACCAAGACAGACGGGAAGAGGGATACAGAAAGTTCAGGAGAAGGAGAGAAGGAAAGAAAAGGAGTGAGAAGAAAGGGGGAAAGGTATTCCCTTAAATACCGAGCGCCAACATGCATCCAGATACTCAGTCAAATCATTGTAATGCTCTGTTATCAAGCTTGAGGAACACAGATCTGAATGTGGTTAACATGTGGAGAGGGATCCCCCCCCCCCCCTCCCCCCCGCTCCTTCCAGTTTGTCTGGTCTAATGCAGACAGAGCTACCAAGGCCTCAAATAGAATGATGGGTAGTTGACTTTTTGAAACTGTCACATTCTAAATTCAAGGAAAAAACTCACATGCGATGTCACTGCAGTTGTGGTGGAGATTTCTTGTCTTTTTCTTTCTAATTTTTTTTTTTTTTTTTTTAACTGGTTTCTTGTTAGAAACTGTCTCTGTGATATCCTCAAGTTGGACTCAATGGTGCTTTCAGTCCAACTTTGCTTTACACAAGACATGATGCCTGGTTAAGATGGTGGAAATCTCACCAGTGATGGAGTGGTTTTGACTTGAACTATGGATAATCCAAATGGACAACCACCAAACTAGTTGATAAGACGACAAAATCGTGATTGTCTTTAGTGATTTTTCTTCTGCTTTTTCTTCTTCCTCTCCTTGATGAACTTGGCCAGTGTTTGACGAAATAAGATTACCCTCCAGAGATTTATATTGTTTCTGTTCTGTTTAAACCCGTGTAAATATGTGAAGGTTTTCCCGTTTGTTGTTGTTGTTGTTTTTTTTTCACAACTTTTCATCACAGAGTGTAGCAGCACAGCAGTGTCACCCAAAATCACAGCATGCTATGCCAAAGTGTCGAAACCTGGCTCTTGCATGCAGACATGCAAGTGGTTAACCCATGTGTATATGCACAGATCATCAGACACGTATGTTACGGAGATCCTGTAATTCATGTCCGCATTCTATATGTTAACATAAATGTTTTGCACACACATGGATACTTGGAGAGGAAATCTGTGGAATTGGCACCAGAGAGAATCTCTCTAATTGCGGACTTTTCTTCTTCTGCGTACGCAGGCCGATATTCCTGCAGACATCCGTTGCATAGGGAGCAGAGTTTTGTGTGTATGACCTTTTTTTTTCCCGCCATTAAGGCAGCCATACTCCATCTTCGGGGAAGGTGCATGCTATGTGTAACATGTCATCCATACAACGGCCAACCTGGCCTTCTCTTCCGAAAGTTGGTGATTGGATTTTGTGAGTGTGCAAGGTGTTATGCGTGCGTTCACACATGGAACCTCAGTTTATAGTCTCATTCGAAGGACTGTACGGGAAATGGAGTCAGAACCAATGCTAACTTTGAGGGAAAAATCCCCCCTGTACCAAAACAGCCCGGCGGAGATTCGAACCCGCAACTCTTGGGTTTCGAGTCCAGCGTTCTACCAACTGAGCTATTCCGGCACCCCCTCCAATGAACAAGTGCATCAAAGCATGATCAAGCAGCACCACAGACCATACGAAGATTAACTGATGTACGTTAGAAAATGACAGAAAACCATGTTAGTATAGTATAGTTAGTATAGTGCCCTGTTATAAGATCCAGCTGCCTTTCTTAAACAATCCTGCGGGGAAACTGCTGAAGGAGGGGCACAGACTGGAAAGTGGATGGACTAATGACGAAGAAGAACGGACAGGGAAAAGATCAGCAGGAATCAAATCCCTGGCATACAGCTAACAGAGCGAGGAACTGGTGAACTCTTCCTTAATGTTGTGCCCCTGTGACTCTCCATGGACTCGGGGAAGAGAAGATGACGCTGACAGATGTAGCTGTATTTCAGCACAAATGCTTACCTGTGTTTATTTTTTTACATCCACCAGTCTGGATGATGGAAACAAAAGAAAATCTTAAAAAAAAAAAAAAACCAAGAAAAAAAAAACATACAAGCAGTTTGATCATCAGTTGAAAGTCAGGCAGAGGTAAAGGGAGATAACCTGAATGAAAGAGAAAGGCATAATCGGAGATGGACAGAACACGTGATAGTTGAATAAAGTACCACAAGTTAGCGGATATGTTTGTGACTCTATAATTCGCAAACAAATAGAAACACAGCCACTACAGATCAGAGCAAATCAGTCAACAGTATGCCGATAATATGTTCTCGCGCACTCACACACACACACACATTTCACCACACTGTCCATAGAGGATTTTTTTAAAAAGAAGAGGGGGGTGGGGTGTGGGGGGGTAGGGGGAGAGAACATGCAAGCAAAATACAGCAACGCAAACAAAATTGTTCTTTTCTGCAGCTGGCCAATCACATTTCAGGAGCTGTTGGCCCACTAGGACCCACCCCCCCCGACTTGGAGTCTGACATGGAGGCTTCGGATTTGGCGTCGTCCTCGCCGCGTATCCTGATGTTGTTCTCTTCTCTGTAGGTGTTGATCTCCTTTCCCTTCACCTCCAGCTGCTTGGTCATGTTCTCCACAAACTGAGACATCTGAAATTCACAGCCAGAATTCTCACATCAACATTCATCATTGGTTTTCATTTTTAAAATTCAGTAAAAAAAAAAAAAAAAAAAATCCCATTTTCATCAAAATGACCTGAGATTTTAGATAAGCCGCAACTGCTGCTTGCCAGCTATACTTACACAAAATCGTGTTTTTGTCTACCAGTGAACAAATAAATAACCTTTGCTTTCTGCACAACCTGTTCACACATTATGGGTCTCATGAACTCACTCTTTGTAAAGAAGGAAAATATTCAAACTTCTAATTCCGGCCTTGTGAGTTCCACAGACCCACAATTTCTGAAGGAATGTTTAAGTGAATCAACATGCCTGATGGTAAATCATTTCCATTCTCTCTGTGTGTGTGTGTGTGTGTGTGTGTGTGTGTGTGTGTGTGTGTGTATGTGTGTGTGTGTGTGTGTGTGTGCAGTGTGTGTGTGTGTGTGTGTGTGTGTGTGTGTGAGTGGTGTGTGTGTGTGTGTGTGTGTGTGTGTGTGTGTGTGTGTGTGTGTGTGTGTGAGTGTGGTGTGTGTGAGTGAGTGTGTGTGTGTGTGTGAGGAAGGAGTGAGAGAGAGAGAGAGAGTGTGTGTGTGTGTGTGTGTGGTGTGGTGTGTGTGTGTAAGGGAAAAGAATGATATACACACACAGTGCATGTGTAAATATGCATTTGTCTGAGAAACACAACTCGTCAGCATGTCATTTTAGAGCTATATCTTCATGACAATTCACGAGCTACAAGGAAACATCTGATGATGGCAAGAAAGAATACTTCAACAGAAATCAGAAGATTCAGATCTAATGAGTCGTCTATCTTCACATCCATATGACTGTACTTTTTCTCAAAGCCTCAAGCAGTGTACCATGCAGAAGATAATATCAGCAGTGGGCTTAATTTGAGACTGATGATGAAGAGGGAATGCAGAAACAGAAAAA
>JADBJO010013332.1:10000-22687 GCA_016801955.1 Conus betulinus | reverse complement strand
TTTTTTTTTATTAGTTTTTTTATGCAAGTATTTTGTAAATAATATGGAAGAATGATTAACTTTTATGAATTTCATCTGGCATTAATTCAAAATGTAATGTGAACTTCTAAGAGTTTATTGTATGGTAATTTTGTAATGTGAATGAGACGAAATTTAGAATTGTAGTAAAGGAAAACAATGAAATGAGGAAAACAACAAGATTCAAGAATAGATGAAACCAAAAGAAAACAAATTGTAAAAGTTTTGTTTTTCCTTTGAATTCTTTAGATTGTACGTACACGGTCCACACATGCCCTGCATTCACACACATTATCCACAAATATCATGATTATGCGGTGAGGGACTGACATCCGCCGCAGGGCGCCTTTTCGTTTCTTCTTGGGGAGATAGGTCACAGTCGCTGACGTTGGGCGACCTGGAGGATGGTCCCAGAGAGGGGGATACCGGAGCCGAGCCTGAGGAGTGCTGGAGGAGTCCGGCGCAAGAAGGAGTCTTGTAGACGCCAATGAAGAGAATAGCCAGTCTTGCTCCGGAGATCCCAGTCAGCGGGACAGTCATCTCCAACAAACAAGTTATGTGGCAAGTGTGTGTGGTGTATGGGCTGTGGATTTGTGTGCGTGCGCTAGTGTGATCTAATGTATATTGTTATGCCCTGTTTGTTGTATTATTAGTTTGTTTCTTCCCCTTCCTCTTCTATTTGTTGGGGGTAGCTTTAGTTGGTGATAGGTTGGGTGGCAGTGGGATCCGGGTGGTGGTGTTTTTTTTAGGGCTCCCCTCTATTGGGTTATTTTGTCCCTTAGCGATAGTTAGCTCCTGATAGGATCTGCACTCTTCTTTGGTTATTATTTTTTCCTTTGTAGTTATTCTTTTTCCTGTCTTTCCTCCCTCTTCTTTGATAGGTGCCCCATTTCATAAATGGAATGTATGTGTGAGTGATTGGGATGCTTGATATATTTGGGTAAATTTGTATATTTAAAATTTAATAATTATTATTTGCTCCATACTTCCTGGAGTGGTCTGGAGATAGTGAGTGGTTTAGTGTTGTCTCTCTGTGCTCTTTGTCTGTCCCTGCCTCATTCCCCTGACAGGGTCTTTTACCCTTGACAGATATGGGGGCTCGTCCGGGATTGAGGTCAGGTAGTAGTAAAGACAGTGAGTACTAATTTGAGCAGCACTTGACCCTTACTGGCCTTCCGCGCTCCGGAGGTGCATGTTTGTGTTTGTATTAGTGTAGCGGGAGGTTGGTTGGGGAGGGGTTCCAGAGTGTAGGGAACCCTTCAGCCGGGAGCGGTTATCGGATCGGGATTTGCCGCAGCGGAGATTTGCGCTACTTGGCAAGGTCGTCGGCGTTCAATTCCGGATCCGAGCCGGTGTTCGTTCGTTTGTACCATCGGTTAGTCGCGTTAGTTATATTACCGTAGTTTTATATTTTATTTAAAATATTATTGGGCAAAGTAAGGGGGGAGGTTATTTTTGGACTAGTAGGTTTTGCTTGTGCAGAGTCTTCAAGGTCAGTGTTTTGTTCTGACCTAGGAAGTAGGTCACATTTGCCAGTACCCAAGCCTGCGACTGATTTAGCAAGGTGAGGTAGGTAGGCTTGCGGAATTCCCTTTTATTTTTTTTTGTGTTGCAAAATCAGTGTGCTAGGGAGTGACCATCCCTCTTGCTTTCTATTCTATTACTAAATTGTTGAATTGTTGTTCTTTGCGCTAAGTGATATTTTGCATAGTATAACGACTTTCTTTTTTCTGCTATTTTCTATTCTTATCTTTCGCTTAAGCAGTTTATATTGCTTACCCAGCCTAATTACCTAACATTAAGGTGAGTGAAAAGTTGGTGTGAACAATAAAGTTGTGAGTGGTGTGCCAACCCTGCGCTGAGCGAAAGTGATTTTTTTTTCTTTTTTATTGAAGAAATTCAAATCTAGATCATTTAACTTTACCGATAGACTCTAAGTAATTACCCGGTAGTCAAGTTTGCAGACTTGCGGGCCCGTTCCATGGGAAAAACCGTGTTGTGCGTGCGTGTTGCCGACCTTTCCTTCCGGAGTCTAATAGTGCAGTGCAAGTGGTAGACGTTGACGCTGGGGTCATATTTAAAAAAAAAAAAAAAAAAAAAAATAGAATAGTTGCGCTGCCGATGTGTACACGTGTCGTGCGTGTTTACCGCTCCAGTTTTGCGTGTGTTCCGTCGTTTGATTGTTGCGTTATCCATTATTTATTTACTGCGTATGATATCTGTTTACTTCAGGCTCCGTCGTTTATTTTTGTTTACTGCGAGGTCCGTTGTTTACCGTGATGTCATTGGGTTAGTAGATTCAGATTCGACTAGTGTAGCGAGTTTCAGAAGATTGGGCTTCATTGCGTATTAGCATTTGTCGAGAGAAGGAAATCGGGTCAACGTTGGCTTGTGACACATTGAGGTGTCAGCCGTTGATTTTATGTCAATCTGGGTCATTCTCTTTCCCGTTGTTGAGACAGTTGGTCACGTTGAGTGAAACTTTTTGCTTGGAGACTAGACATTTTCTGGAGCTGAAGTGGGTGTAGGGAAACATTTTTGATTGCGTGGAACCTAAGGTTACTGGTTGGCAAGGATCAGTCACGGGGAGTTGACTGAATTGTTTTCGAATTTTGCCAGTTAACACTTGGTTTTGTGGGCAGACATATGAATTCCCTACTTTTTGGAAGTTCTCACTGACAAGGTCAAGAGGCTTAGTGTTTTGATTTGTGTTGAGAGATTCAGTTCATTAGGTTACACTTAGCCTATTTTGGTCGCATTGAGGTGGCTGGGATCTATGCAAATACTCTTGACAAAGGAGAGTGGAACCTAATTTGTTAAGCGAAAACAAAAAAAAAAAAACATTCTTTGGTAGTTTCTATTAGCGGTGAGAAGGTGTACACTTTTGATTACTTGGTTTTGAATCAAGTTAGTGGCAGAGCATAATAGTGTTCACTATGGCTACATGGGAAAGTCGTTACCTCACCAGATCCCAGGTAAAAAGGGACTGGAATTGTGCCGGGACTAAGTATGTCTACGTCCCCCTGCTACTACGCAGGTGACAATTGGAACAACTACACAAGTCGTCTTTTCGTCAGGCGAGGTCAGCCAGCCATCATTGCTTCCCCTTCAGTGTGTTTGCCATCTACTCCCCAGGGAATTAGGCCTTCTTACGGTGGTACGCCACCGCCTTCTGCCTTGAGACATCAACCTCCTATAGTACCCTCTCAGGGTGACTACTTACAGAGGTTTACACCACCTCCGCCTTATACTTCTGGATACCCAACCATGGATCCTTTCATGGTGATGAGACTTGAGAGAGAAGAAAGAAGGGAAGCAATGGAGAGAAGAGAGCGGGAAGAAAGGAGGGAAGAAAGGGAAGCCAAGGAAAGACGGGAAAAGGAAGAGAGAGAAGCCAAGGAAAGACGGGAAAAGGAAGAGAGAGAAGCCAAGGAAAGAAGGGAAAAGGAAGAAAAAGAGGCCAGGGAGAAGAGAGAAGAAAATAGATGGAAAATAGAGATGGAAGAAAGACGGTTGGAAAGGGAAGAGAGGAACAGGAGATGGCAACAAGAGATGGAAGAAAAGCGACAAGAGCGAGAAGAGAGGGCGGTTCAAGAAAAGCAGAAAGAGATGCAAGAGATAAAAGGGAACAGGAGTTCCAAGCAAAGATGGAAGAGGAAAGGAATCAACTTAGAACAGAAGTGCTAGAGCAGTTGGGTATTACTCCAGGGGAGGAAACCACTTCATCACCTGGTGTTTCAAGAATTATCACAAAATGCCGAGGGAACCAGGATTAACGTGGACCTGCACTTAGCCCCACCCATGCTACACATGCCCGTGTACAGTGAGGGAGATTCCATTGATACCTTCCTTGAACACTTTGAATCAGTGGCAGATAGTTTCCACTTGAGTAATGAACAGAAGGCATTATATCTTGTTGGAAACTTGACAGGAAAAGCCAAGGAAGCATTCCTCAACATTCCACAAAGAACCAGTTACGAGGAGTTGAAGGCTGCTTTGCGCCGGAGGATGCACATGACTGCAGAATCATATAGGAGGCAGTTCCGCACCATGAAGAAAATGGCGGATGAAACTTTCCAACAGTTCGGAGACAGACTGTCAAGAGTGTTAGACTATTGGTTGGAAACTGCGAAGATGGATGTCAAGATTGTTTCCTGTTGGAACAACTCATGAACTCTGTTTCACCTGACTTACAGTGCAAGTTAGGAGAGGCCCAATCAGAGTCATTCAAGCAAGCCATCAGGATTGCGGAAGCTGTCGCAGATGCCCGACGTTATTTTAGGCCAGCGTACCAGGGACAAGCGAGGAAACAGGCAAAGGAGACCAACACTGGACAAGCCTCTCAGCCTAAAAGTGGTGCTAAGTTCTCCAAAGGAAATGCGAAAGAACGACTTAGGAAGTGCTACTTGTGCGGTGACCTCAACCACATCGTGAAGGACTGTCCTAAGCGACTCCCGTTGACTAAGACATTTGCCCAAACTAAGGTGGCATTTGGAGAAAGTGAGATCACCACACCATCCTGCCTGACGTTTCCCTCTGTGGTGTGTGGCAAAGCCATTGAAGCCATTCGTGACACTGGGAGCCACGACAATATTCGTCGACGAGAAGTTGGTACCCCCTGAGGCGCCACGTGGAAGAGAATGCCAGGTATCAGGGATCGAATCTTCCTTCAAGGTGAACAGGTGTACTGTCCTGGTGGATATTTCCACACCATACTTTCAAGGAAAGGTATGGGCAGTGGCATTACAGCGGCCAGCGTACTCCCTTCTGATTGGGAACTCGGTATGTTTTGAGGATGGTCGCACCAGTGACATTTCAGTCGAGTTGCCACCGGAAGTATTTGTAGCTGCCACTACGCGTTCACAAACGCAAAGAGAAAAAGAAGCTTTGAAACCTCTACTGAAACCATTGTCCCAGAATGATATGGTGACGTTGGATCCAGCTACCGTACGAGGTCTTCAGGGTAAGGATCCTACGATCAACACCATTCAGAATATGGTAGGGAAACCTCCCAAGGACAAGAAGAATGGATCAGTGTCGTTCATCGTGCGACAAGGATTGATCCACAGACAATCTGCATCGCAAGATGTGTCAGTAACCCAGTTGGTGGTGCCTAAAGCGTTACGAAACACAGTTCTACGCCTTGGACACGATACTCCTATGGCAGGACATCTAGGCACAAGACGTACACTGGAAAGAATCCAACACGACTTCTACTGGCCTGGAACATCTCAAGATGTCAGGAAGTATTGTCGAACTTGTGATGCGTGTCAAAGGACTACTCCCAGGGGGCGAATTACCAAGGTTCCTCTGGGAATAGTTCCCCTGATTGAAGACGTAAAGGTCGCTGAAGGACTGTCTGGGGAACAGAGGGAAAACGTGCGAGTCCTTTGTAGAGAATACCAAGATGTTCTCTCAGATGTACCCTTAAGGTGCAACTTAGGTACCTGTTCTCTAGTGCTCACTCAAGAGGACCCAGTCAGGGTGCGACAATATCCTTTGCCCCATTCTCAAACAGAAACCATCAAGACGGAAATACAGGATATGCTGCGCATGGGGGTGATTGAGCGTTGTAGTTCGCCTTACTCCTCACCCATTCTGTTGGTCAGGAAACCAGATGGAAAGATGAGGTTCTGTGTCGACTTTCGTCGACTAAATAAGGTGTTGAAATTCGACGCTGAACCTATTCTGGACGTTGACAAGATCTTCGCCCAACTGGCTAAGGTGCAGTATTTCACAAAGCTTGATTTAGCAAAGGGATATTGGCAAATACCGATGGAACCTGCCGACAGAAACAAGACTGCCTTTACTACTCCTGAGGGCCAATTCAGGTTCATGCCTTTTGGGCTCAAGACTGCAGGAGCCGTCTTCAGCAGGATAATGAGACTCGTGCTTGAACCGTTGCAGATGAGAGATGTCCACAATTTTATTGATGACATATTATTGGCCACTGAGAGCTGGGAGAGACACATGGAAGCACTCAAGATACTTTTTGAGCGTCTGCGACAGGTACAGCTGGCAGCCCGTCCCACTAAGTGTCGGATAGGGGAGACTGAAATTTCCTTTTTAGGTCACGTCGTGGGACAAGGATTCATGTCTCCTGAAAGCGACAAAGTTCAAAGGATTGAAGAGGCCAAACCACCAAAGACCAAGAGGGAATTACGCTCGTTCCTTGGTCTCGTTGGCTACTACCGCAAATTCATTCCCCATTTCGCTGAAGCGGCAAAACCCCTGACAGACAAAACTGGAGCTCGAAAGCCAGAAACGCTGATGTGGGGAGATGCAGACGTAGCTGCATTTGAGAAACTCAAGGTAGCGATTCTCCAACAACCCGTCCTGCAGTTGGCGAACCCTGAGAAGCCATTTGTACTCAGAACAGACGCGTCCAGCACTGGGTTGGGGGCAGTACTCTTGCAGGATCAAGGGAAAGGATTGTTACCCATCGCCTTCGCAAGTAAGAAATCAGTGGGAGCGGAAAAGAATTACCACACTATTGAGCAAGAGTGCCTTGCAGTGGTATGGGCCACACGCCGATTCTACCCTTACCTGTACGGGCGGGAGTTTGTTCTCCAGACGGATCACCATCCCCTTGCCTATTTACATCGCATCGCATTCGGCCTGTCAGCCGACGCCTTATATGGGATGGGCAATTGAACTGCAGAGTCTTGCTTTCTCTTTTCAACATATCCCTGGACGCTGCAATGTGGAAGCTGACTACCCGAGTCGAATGTCTTAAGTCCAATGGAGTATGACCAGTGTTGTAAAAAAGGGAAGTGACTGTGTATAACCCCTTTTAAAAAAGGGTGTGTAGAGTTGTACGATAAAAGTAGCAGCTTGTGTGCACCATTCAAGGAACTTTCTGATATGTGAAGGTGGATAATTGGTTTTATTATGCACGGTCGTATATTTAGACCAGTTCCATTCGTGGCTGCATCAAGCTGTGCCTCATTGGCACAAGCTTTCTTGGTTGGGGGGTATTGTCATGGGCGGACCAGTGTTTGAAGTTACACATTGAGTTTTTAATGGGCTGTTCGTCACAGAGGTTGACAGCAGCTTGCACCTAGTATGTGGAGTGCAGAGGAGAGGGGGGTAGCTCCTCTGTCACATTCAGTTGTGCACCGCCCGTGTGGATCATGCATCCCCTCAGTAAACCCTCACATAGGTGTAGTGTGAGAGGGAAGAGTTAGACCTGGATGAAGGGTGTGTGTGTGTGTGTGTGTGTGTGTGTGCTGTCATTTTAATAACTGTGCAGGGAAGTGTCTTGCACGTGTTCTGTGCGTAAAGTGTGTTGTTAATGCTTAGCGTGGGTTGAATGTGAGTATGTGTTTTATGTAGGGTGGAGGGGGGGAACCTTCTTCGCTATGCCAGTGTTCGGCGCTCTCATTCTTTTTGCTTTTGCTTTTCCGGTAAGAGGCCACGTCCTCCGTTGGTAGCCATATTTATTTTTCCACTTCGTCGTGGAGAGTAGCGGAACCGGGCCGGAACCCTTCGCTGGGCGGAAGGCAGTCCGCTGATCTTTGGAAGGATCTCAATCCTTGGGCTACCAACAACATTCTTCCGAGTCGTCCCAGACTCTTACTTCCTTCGTTGGAGGTGGCGCATCTACTGGTGGGGCTTTGGGCTCTTCGCTGAGTGAAGCTTGCCAGTAGCTCTCTTCTGTCTTCACCCGCCATTCTGGTAAATATATATGTATAAATATGGGTGTGTTGTATTCTCGTTGGGTTGGAGAGTTTGTACGCCAAGATGGGATTGGCATTTATTCGGTCAGTACATATCTAAGTGGCATTGAGGTCATTTATTTTAAGTTGGATGTTTAGTAGTGGCTCTGTTGGGGAGAGCTACCTGTAGACTTGACATATGTATCTAGTTCTGTATTGGAGTCGGTCATATTTGGATAAATGTTGGAGTCGGGATATTCCGGAAGTGATACTTCAAGGATTGAAGCAAATTATTTATTTTATTTTTTTTTTTTTTTTAAAAAAAACATCAAGTCGGGTCCGGAACGGAACGAGTTGCCGCCGACTAACATTCAGTCGACTAGCGGAGATTTCCGATGTGGCGCTCCCGCCATAGGTCCCGCTCCCTGTCTTGTTTTGTTTGTCTCTGTCATTTTTTTTTTTATTAGTTTTTTTTATGCAAGTATTTTGTAAATAATATGGAAGAATGAATGAGTTTTATGAATTTCATCTGCATTAATTTAAAATGTAATGTGAACTTCCAAGAGTTTATTGTATTGTAATTTGTAATGTGAATGAGACGAAATTTAGAATTGTAGTAAAGGAAAACAATGAAATGAGGAAAACAACAAGATTCAAGAATAGATGAAGCCAAAAGAAAACAAATTGTAAAAGTTTTGTTTTTCCTTTGAATTCTTTAAATTGTACGTACACAGTCCACACATGCCCTGCATTCACACACATAATCCACAATATCATGATTATGCGGTGAGGGACTGACATCCGCCGCAGGGCGCCTTTTCGTTTCTTGGGGAGATAGGTCACAGTCGCTGACGTTGGGCGACCTGGAGGATGGTCCCAGAGAGGGGGATACCGGAGCCGAGCCTGAGGAGTGCTGGAGGAGTCCAGCGCAAGAAGGAGTCTTCTAGACGCCAGTGAAGAAAACAGCCAGTCTTGCTCCGGAGATCCAGTCAGCGGGACAGTCATCTCCAACAAACAAGTTATGTGGCAAGTGTGTGTGGTGTATGGGCTGTGGATTTGTGTGCGTGCGCTAGTGTGATCTAATGTATTTTGTTATGCCCTGTTTGTTGTATTAGTTTGTTTCTTCCCCCTCCTCTTCTATTTGTTGGGGGTAGCTTTAGTTGGTGATAGGTTGGGTGGCAGTGGGATCCGGGTGGTGGTGTTTTTTTTTTTAGGGCTCCCCTCTATCGGGTTATTTTGTCCCTTAGCGATAGTTAGCTCCTGATAGGATCTGCACTCTTCTTTGGTTATTTTTTTTTTCCTTTGTGTAGTTATTCTTTTTCCTGTCTTTCCTCCCTCTTCTTTGATAGGTGCCCATTTTATAAATGGAATGCATGTGTGAGTGATTGGGATGCTTGATATATTTGGGTAAATTTGTATATTTAAAATTTAATAAATATTATTTGTTCCGTACTTCCTGGAGTGGTCTGGAGATAGTGAGTGGTTTAGTGTTGTCTCTCTGTGCTCTTTGTCTGTCCCTGCCTCATTCCCCTGACAGGGTCTCTTTTACCCTTGACATAAGGGATTAGGGGATCTTCTTGAAGAAGGAAGAATTTCGGGTGATTTGGTGAGTACGGGAAAGGCAGTGACCATTGTTCCTTTGCGAGCAGTCACTCTCAGAGGAGATGGGAAATAGTGGGGAGTGAGTTTGTTCTGGCTGGGTTGACGTGCCAAAACAATGCCTCCAACCCGAAGGTTAGACTGTGTAGCATGACGTGCCAGATCTGCTGCTGTTTTCATATTCTGTTTCTTTTCAGCACCTTTGGTGTGGATTTTCATACTGAGAGTCAGAGTTGACGATTTTTCAAGAGTGGGGAGTTTTGTTTTGATTTTCCTGTTGAAGAGTGCTTCTGCAGGACTAACTCCAGTTGTAGAACAAGGTATTACTCGGAAGTTTCGTAGAAACTTGAACAGTTCTTGCTTCCATGTTTTGTTTTCAACTTGTGTTGTTTCAGTTGTTTTCTTGATGATGGACGAAAAAGCGTTCAACTTGACCATTTGCTTGTGGCCAAGAGGGGTTTATTTTGTAGTGTTTGAAGCCTAGATAGTTGGCGAACTGAGCGAATTCATGACTGTTGAAAGGCGGGCCATTGTCAGACTTGACAATATCAGGAATGCCATGCCTAGCGAATATTGCATCTAGTCTGGGAATCACAGTCTTGGCCTTTGTTGATGACAGAATCTCTACTTCTGGGTAGCGAGAGTAAGCATCAACTACTACGAGGATGTATTCACCTGATGGGAATGGACCAGTAAAATCAATGCTCACTTCAGACCAAGGACTTCCAGGCAATTATGTCATTTTGAGAGGTTCTGTGGTGTGATCAGGGATTGTCGCCAAACATGCTAGGCAATGTTTGATCTTGGCTTCCACTTGACGGTCCATATAGGAAACTATATCTTCTCACAAAGAAGTCTCTTTGTTTTGATGATGTCTTGATGACCTTTGTGTGCTATATTTATAACTTGCTGCTGAAGGCTTCTTGGAATGACAATCTGTGTTCCTCTCAGGATCTGTTGATGTCCTTCACTGACTGACAACTCATTGCAAACTGTCTTGAAAATTTGGAAATCAGACGCATCAACTGTGATGTCTGATGGGGTTTGCCATACGCCTGTTTTGACAGCGTACCGAACGGCTTCTAGAGTCAGGTCTTCTTTTGATGCTTTGACACTTTCTTGCACTGCCATTACTTTTGGGGCTGTATGGTCAACTATGAAACTGATGTATTCTTCAGCAATCTTGGATTATGACTTGTCTTGACATTAACCTTCTCTACTGTGTGTCGACTGAGGAAGTCTGCAGGATTCTTTTCACCTGGTTGATAAGGTACTGTGAAATCGTACGACTGAAGGCGAAGATTCCAACGTTCTGTACGTGCTGATGGTCTTGATATTGGGTTGCTGAAGACGTTCTCAAGAGGTTTGTGATCAGAGATGACATTGAAAAGACGACCAAAGATATACAGATGAAAATGCTCCAAGCCCAAACGACAGTAAGTGCTTCTCTTTCACATTGTGAATATCTAGACTCCACGTTTGTCAGTGCACGACTGGCGTAGGCAACGATGTGGCTTGTGTTTTTGTCATTTCGTTGTGCAAGAAGTGCCCTAAGTCCAAATGGGCTAGCGTCAAGGATGACTTCTACTGACAAATCAGGATTATAGTAAGCCATAACTTCATTGTTGGTCAGGTGTGATTTTAGTTCTTGAAGTACAGCATCATGTTTTGTAGTCCACTTCCATTCTGCATCTTTGTGAGATCTCGAAGTGGTTTAGTGACAGCTGCATAGTTTGGAATGAAGCGTGAGACATAGCTTGTCAGACCGAGAAGACCTCTCATATCCTTGGCATAGGTAGGTGCTGGTATCTTGTGAATTGCTTCTATTTTCTTTGGGTCTGGTGAGATGTCATGTCGACTGAAGACAAAACCGTAGAATTCTATGTTATCCTTGTTGAACTCACATTTGCTTTTGTTCAGAGTGAGATTTTTTTTTTCTTTGAGTGTTGCAAAGACCTTTTATTTCAAGTCTCTTCATGTTTCATCTGGTGCTTTCCTGGATCGCTTGTGTTTAAGGATCCAGGAATGTCTGCCAATATTTCAGCGATATGATTTTGAAAAATGTCAGCAGCGCTGCTGACACTGAAGTTCAGGCGTTTGTAACGTCGTAAGCCGACGTGCGTAGAGAAAGTTGTCATGTTCTTGATTCTTCATCAAGTTCCAGTTGATGATAGCCACTGTTGAGATCCAGCTTAGAGAAGACTGTTGCTTGATTAAGTTTCATCAGAATATCTTCAATTGTTGGCTGGATGTGTCTTGTGCACTTTATTTCCTGATTTGGAAGACGCATGTCTACACACATCCGGATTTCATGTGGTTTCTTGGGTTTTGGAACGACTGCTATTGGTGATACCCATGGAGTTGGCCCATCAACGTTTTCAGTGATGTCCAGTTTTTCAAGTCGGTTAGGTTTCTGCTTCAAATTTCTTTGTCGTATGGTAAGGAATGCAACGTTGAGGCTGTACAGTGGGTTGAACATCTGGATCAACATATAGTTTTCACCTTAACATCTTTAAGTTTGCCCATTCTGTTGAAGAGTTCTGATGACTCCTCACTCAGTTTGTCAGCAATGGTACATGATGAAGGAGTTGATTCCATGAAAGCAAAGTTGATCAGCTGTATTTTTTGGGCATTGTCAGCACAGAGTAAATTTCCACTTTTTGCATGTGGTCCAGACTGAATGACATAGACAAGTGTGGATACATTGTTATCTTTGTAAGAAATAAGTGCCTGTAACTGTCCTAGCTCAGTGAGTGGGTTGCATGAGCCATACGCAAAAAGCTTTGTTGATGTTGGCTTTAGATCATGGCATGTTGACAGGTTTTGTTGAATATGGTTTCATCAATGACATTGATAGATACACCTGTATCAAGATAAAAAGGAACAGACTCAACCGATATCTTGAGGCTGACCTTGGGTGTAGATGATGAATCTGCACTAACACCAAACGCATATTCTTCTTCTGAAGAAGCTGACTCTGGTTCAATGTTCTCTTGAATGTTTACAACGAGCACATTTGCTGCTTGCTTGGCTCTGGAACGACACGTTTGCAACATGTCCTGGCTTTGAGCACAAACGACACTGTTTGTCTCTGGCTGGGCATTGTCTCGAGGATGTCGATTACCACCACACCATCCACAAGGCTTGCTGCTTGATTGATGTGATGTCTTGGTTTGTTAACGTGGACTTTGTTGTACAGCACTTTTAATTTGATTTCTTTTTGGCTGGTTCCATTTTCTGAGAACAAAATTCACACTGGCTGCATCACTGGGATTTGCTTCCATCTCTGTTGCTTCAAGATCAGAAAGTTCAAGGGATCATGCTAGTTTCAATAAATTGATTAAAGTCATATCCTCACGAAGACCACGTCTCCTGAGATGATGTGACAGACAACCTTGAAGAATTTCTCTAT
>JADBJO010013332.1:5000-7500 GCA_016801955.1 Conus betulinus | reverse complement strand
GCATTGATCTCACTAGCCATCTCCATACGCACAAAAAAATGCCATTTCCATCGTCTGAGCCCATAAGAGAGAGAGAGAGAGAGAGAGTTTCTTGGAAAAAAAAAAAAAACATTAATAATGCAACTACATGGAAATGATAACAAATGATATTTTTGTATGATGTACTGGGCATTTTGAGTGTGTGCATATGTCAGCAAGTGGGTGAATTCGAAGGGTCAAAAATCTTCAACATTAAATGGTCTTACCTGCTTTATGTTGAAGCCCACTCTTTATACATGTATAGAGCTTAATCTGTAAATGAATGACAGTTATGAATAGGTTTGAAAGAACAGGATGGTGTGGATGACGACTGGAAATTTAACCCCAGTTCCTGACAGTGACTTTTATTTTTCACAAAGCATTGATGGAATTCTTCAGCGGACAGTTAATAAACCGAATCTTTCCTCATGATGGTGAGTAGCTTTCGTGAATACATTCACTGAGATCAGTGATGATGAAATTATGATCAGAAACACCTTGAACGCCTTGACTGTTAAGTCATCAACATCATACTTATAACTGTTTTCTTTTTTCATCATGTGAATCAACATTCGGATTTCAGACCACTTTTTGTGCTTACATGATGAAATGATTTGGCATGCAGTCGTTTATCGTCTAAGCACCTTCAGGTGGTAGTCTGTTCCATGCCTTTTGTAGAAAAAAATATAAACAGCTCGCCGTCAAGTACAAAGATTCGAACCAAGCACCACACTTGAGTTTCTTCCATATAACTGGTGCGTCTCCAGGAACAGTAGTTAACTTCCCTGACCAACACTGTGGGTGTCTGTGTCTCTGAGAACTGGTTGAAGCCAGATACAAGGGAAGGGTAGAATGTAATCTAGCAATATACTCTCCGCCTGTACTGGGAATCTATATATATATGTATCTTATTATCTAGAGTATGTATATAGAGCTTATCCTGGCTTAGAGGTCAATAAAATCAAAGCACTTTATAATCCACGCTCTTGTTTACACAAGGGGATGCCTGCCTGGGTAGAGCCAACTAAAAAGCTGCCGCTGGCGCTACATTCAGTAGTTTGCCATAACATTCAGTCAATATCAGCCAGTCAATTTATTTATCTTTATAATTTCCATTAATTCACACAGGGGTGAACGCTGTTTGCAACGTGTCATCCACACCAATTATCAAACTGGCCTTCTCTTCCAAATGTTGGTGATGGGATGTCATGCGTACGTTCACACAGGGAGCTTTGGTTGATAGTTTCATTCAAACGACTTTTCAAGAAACGAAGTCAGAACCAATGTAAACTTCGAGGAGAACCCCCCATACCGAAATGACCCAGCAGAGATTCGAATCCACAACCCCAGAGTCGCCAGGATTATGATCTTGGTGCTCACCTTCATCCACATCCTCACAGATCGTCTTCACAAAAATTTCAGATTCAGTGGCCCTTCATGCTTTGCTTTTGTGATGACTTAAGTTTCAGTTTGATATCCACACCGTTGTGACTTTTGTGTAAAATCATCAGCATCGGCCAGTTCATGGAGAGTGTCATTGGACCGACGTAGAGGCAAACTGCGGATGCAAAAACTGACGATGGCTCCGGTTTTCAGCAGTTATTGTCGTCATTAGGGACTCAGTAAATGTAGCTCAAAGTATGATGGAATAGGCACGCACTACTGACCACCACTGAAGTGAGTCAGCAGCAGTGCAATCGTCACGAGTGGGTTCTCTTATCGCGACCTGACATTGACTGCTCCCTGAAGACTGCAACGCTGGGGCTGCGACTAATAACTTGCATGTAGGTGTGTATGACAGAGCCGGAACACGTGCCGCTGAAATTGACACAGGGAAAAATATAAATGGGGAAGAAAAAATGACTTTTTTGTCTTGTATTTACGTCAGTTGTGCAAAGGATACCAAACCCCAGCCCAGTCTCTCTCTCTCTCTCTCCTCTCTCTCCTCTCTCTCTCTCTCTCTCTCTCTCTCTCTCTCTCTCTCTCTCTCTCTCTCTCTCTCTCTCTCTCACACACACACACACACACTCTCTCTCTCTCTCTCTCTCTCCTCTCTCTCTCTCTCTCTCTCTCTCTCTCTCTCTCTCTCTCTCTCTCTCTCTCTCTCAGCTGATTGATTACAGGTGGCAAGAATGGGTGGGACGCATTTAAAACTGTGACAGGTATGCCCTTTTCGTAGAACATTCATTATCCGACTAGGATCTTCAAAGCATATCTTTTGTGTGACATTGACAGACATTTGAAGAACTATATGTCAAGGATGAGATGTGGACTAGCTGATATAGGTGTACTGAGGTATCAGTACACTAACGTTGATGAAGATGCCTTCCAAGATTTCCAAAATGATTTTTCCCCCTCCACCGAGAAATACCTCAAAAACCCATGTTTGTTTAATATTGTACTGTTCATGGCGAATCGAAATGAAATAATGTTGAAGAATGTTTGTATATATTTGCATAAACATTTAAAAGATGTGTTGTAT
>JADBJO010013332.1:0-2500 GCA_016801955.1 Conus betulinus | reverse complement strand
GCCCATGATCGTAAAATTAGCCCGCTGGTCTGACAGAATGTCAGTTCTGAGCGAGGGTAGGGTGGCACTTAGGAAGAGGAATGTGACAGTAGCTGCAGACTTTATGGACCGGCAAAGAGAGACGGTGCAGCAGTATTGGCGCCAGGGTTTCCATGCCTACTACCGTGGTGACAGACTGGTGGTGGAGGAGCAGAACCAACAGCGCTACCCACGCCCGCCATGGGGACGAGGCCCGGTGAGCCACGACACCCGCTACAGGAACAGCAGCTACGGAGGCAATAACTACAGCGACTACAGAAGCAGCAATTACGTTGGCGACAGCAGCAACGACTCCCGCTACTTCTGAAGGAATGACAGACGCTTACACTGTGACTCGTTTGGGACTGGCACGTGGCAAATACTTAATACAATAGAAATTAGATTCGCACGTATCACAGGTCAACTGTTCTTTGAACAAAATTGTCATTCTTTATAATCATTGAAGCTCACTTTATCTATTAATCTTTTTGTTAGATGAGGCAAACAGCCACGGCCCGGTCCGCCCCGCCGCAGCCCCCGGCACCGGCAATCCACAGGCAGCAGTCAATGTCAAGTCGTCAGGAGGCAACCCACCGGAGGAGACACTGCACTGCTGCCGAGTCACTTCAGTGGTGTTCAGTGGCGCCTGTTCTGATCTAACATACGCAGGACACCACCTACTAAGCCCCCTACTGACGACAATAATTGCTTAGTCGCGGAGCCGGCGTGAGTGAGCTCTCCCTCCGGAGGGCGCCACCACGTCCGTCCCAACGACAGCCCCCATGGACTCGCCGATACCGGTGACCCCGACGGAACCAAACCAAGGCCACAGACGTGGAGAGGACATCGAAACTGAGGTCACCATGAGAGCAGGGCATGAAGGGCCACAGAATTGAGACTTTTTTTTTTTTATGCTGATGCTGATCGATGAGAATGAGGATGATTATGATGATGCTACGGATTTCCATTTCGGTCTGAGACTACATGACAGGGCTGTACTCTACGCTTCCTTTCATAATATATCCCGGCGTCAACCAGGCCCGAGAGATACACAGACACCTGCAGTGTTGGTCAGGAAAATTTGAGAGCAACACTCTCAGAAACGCATCCATTAAGTGGATGAAACTCGACTGTGTGGTCCCAGTCTTCCCACTGAGTCCATAGTTAAATTTCTTATATTAAGCGCACGTCAAAATAACGATCGGGATATCGACTGTCTGCATTACTGGCGTACCATTTCACACCCATGTTTTGGCATTTTCTCTCTCTGAATGAACGGTTAAGCTGACTGATGGAGCAAACTTGCTTTGAGCGTGCCCACTAGCGGCATTTGTCCGCTGAATGTGAGGTCTAGCAGCCGAACGTCGTCTATTGACCAAATTTGACGGATTTTGGCGAATCACAGAGCCAGACACATGGAAAGAGACATAGATGAAAACATAGATACTGCCGAGTCAGTCGCTGAATCAGCTTCTTGTTGTTTACATGCCATATGATATTTGGTGCCAACAAGGTAATATTGTCTTTAAGGGTCAGAGGTGATAAAAGAATTTTTTTCTACAAACGAATTGCCTATAATATGCCTTCGCCCCCACCCTCTTCCCTGCAATATAGATAAGGACGTCCAATGCTTGGTGGACAGAATGACTTCAATTTTTTTTTTTTTTTTTTTTTTTATATGTCAGACACTCGCTCTCATACCTTGTTTCTGTTCATTTCTTAGCCAAGGGCAAATGCATGCTCTCGTCTCTCTCGCCTCGCCTTCACTTCCTTCCCCCTCCACCCACCCCCTCCCCCAAGTACACCGTGATGACAGACGCCAAGTTACTTACTAATGTCTACTTTCCTTTGAGACCCCCCCCCCCCCCCCCCCCCACCCCCCACACACACACACACACACCCGCCTTAAACACGTTCATTCATATTTAACTTATTACAGTTAATTGCTACAACTTCATGTTATTAATTTCAACACATCATTATGCACTGGTCACATTCAGAATCAGATTCTTGTGTGGTAGTGTAGTCTGGTGGCTAAATCACAAATGTCTAGAAGCTTCTGCAAATGTTACGGCATCAGCTGGGAACTCCTTCGAACTAGTCCTTCTCCTGGAGCAGTTAACAAAGCATAAGAACTGTGTCACTATGCATGAAACAGATCACAAGGGTTATTTCACCTTTTCCCCCAGAGATTATATGGTTCAACTGGTTGTTTAGTTCTTTTCTTACGACTTGGCAGGAGAGTAAGATGTTTTCTCTATTCGGATGAGATCATGTTCACATCAAGATCCACAACCGACGTAGGAATGAGGACCTCACCAGGTCAGTCCACCCACGAGTGGCAGAACCTTCACAAAGGCAGTCAGGACAGCATTGTCTGGAAGATTGTGTCAAACAGAAGCCAAGTCTCTGACGACTCCATGAAAATCCTGTTAAAAAGAACCCTACAAAACACCACCTCTCTCCGTGTCCCCAAAGAAAG
>JADBJO010013331.1:24333-43365 GCA_016801955.1 Conus betulinus | reverse complement strand
CGGTATTAGACTGAAACACTTGGGAGAAATGATCATACCAATCATCTTTAGTAATGTCATTGGTTGTAGACTTTTTGTAAACACAACATCTCAACTTGGTCCAAAAACCAGCTGGGTTACTAATATTCTCATGTAACGTTTCCAGTGTCGCCTTACGGTGATTTTTCTTTTTAATCCTTATAAGTTCTTTATATTCCCTTCTTTTTTGGTTGTATTCGAGTCTTAAAATGACGTCATCGTCTTTACAATTATAATACTGTCTTAAATTACATCTGAGTTCTTTTTTGCTTTGACTACACTCATGGTCAAACCAAGGATCTGACTTTTCTTTGCCGACTGTAATAGTTTTCTTCAAACATAAACAAGCATCGAGCAACGCATCATTAAAAGTCTGTAGAGCCTCGTTGATGTCATCACCGATCAGAGAAGATGCTTTTTCTAAGTTGCTTTTAAACTCATCAGATGTAGTGTTCTGTTTGAATTCATCCAATTTACCTTGGGTCCCATATAATTTTTTTCCATCTTAAAGCTACCCTCGTTTGCCTTTACATGTTTTTCGTCATTTACAATAGAATTAAGCATGACTTTCAACTGGCATATGTTTAGATTCTATTTTCGGGGTGACCTTCAGCGAGACACAGAACTTTAGTAAACAACGAGATACGATAACATAGTCGATAATGCTACATCCGGTTGATGAAACATAAGTGAAATTTCCATAGTCCTTGTCATTTTGGATAGTACCATTCAATATACAAAGATCGAAAACAGTGCAAACATTTAGTAAACAATTACCAAAGTCATTCAAAACATTATCTTTTGAAGTACGATAGACTTTCTGCTCCTTGTCGTCTTTCCATGTTACACCCTCATCCACATCTTCATCCTCTTCCTTTCCATTTAACCCCCCTGTACGTGCATTGAAATCTCCAAGCAGTAAAAGAGGTACATTTCCAACAGTCTCAACGAGATCCAATATGCACTGTTCAACAATAAGTATACCATTGGATAAATCGGCATATCGATAATAATCAGAGGAGCTTGGGGTACATATACACCAAGTAAGATAACTGGTGAATCCGTACCAAGAAGATCTTTAGACAGTTTTAATACGATCATGTTGTCATGTTCTGTCTTTATCTGTTCAACGTACTGTGATAAATCTTTCTTGACAAGAAGTGTTAAACCTCCTGACAATCTTGCAGTGACACCATCAGACAATTTAATACCTGGTACAATAAATAATCATAATCTGGAAATAATGATCTGGAAATTGAGTAGAAAATGTTTCGACTAGCAAACACAAATCAAAATCATTAATATAAAATCGCACGTCGGTATCGAACAAGCGAGAGAGAGACCTTCAATATTGTACGTTACAGTCTTAATGTTTCCCCTGACATGAGCCCGGCCGTGTCCCTATGATAATCCTGCTTTGCATTTCCACGTGCCACTTCGTGGATTGTTGTTTGCCGTTTAGAAGAACTGTTCGTGCACGAAGAGCTTCTTGATCGAGTCAAAGGATGCACAGGTTTGTTCGTGGAATTTCGTCTGTCACCCTTTTTTGTGGTTTTGTTGCCATTTTTCTGCTCTGTGATTGTCTGTCCTGTTTGTGATTTGGTGAGTATGACAGTGTCGGTTCCGTTACTTATTTTCTTTTCAGTCGTTTCGTTGTCATTTACCATCTCTTGTGACATCGATTTCTCCATGTCCGGATTTTCCGGATTATGCTGGTCTTCAATGTCAAGGTCTTTATCCATATCATGTGTGCTGTCATCTATAGTATCTCCTGTTGTGTCCCCCCTTCTGTCACATTTTCTTCGTCGAAAATATTTTTGTAACTCCCCTGTGCTGTCTTCGACTCGGTTTGCGACACTCTCTGTTTCAGTGTCTGCACTACTATCCTTTTGAGTTTTGTCTGTAGAACCTATTACAAGGTTTGGGTCCATGTCTAACCCCTCGTTCCTATCTATATCATTATATTTTTCCTTTGTGCCACTTCCCACACAAAATTGGTTCCCTCTCCAACCCACTGGCTATGTTTGTCATCTTTCTTTTCTTTCGTTGCACTGAATCCCACATCAATGATATCTGTATCTGTGTTTTGCATTGTACACAACCTGTTCAGTATGCACCTGGTGCACTATCTTGTCGTGTCCTGTCATACTCCGTGCATCAGCAGAGTGAGAAACATCACTATTACGTGATCAAGGTTATCAGGCCTATGAGTTGTGGTTAGGGATGGAAAGTGGCACATCGAGGTAGGGTAGGGGTACGATTGGTAATCGTGCCGCCTGTTTTGCGAAGCACCAGCTTCGCCACATAATCTCGCATCAGAGTACTCACAGTTTCTGCTGACAAACTGCACACGGCTATCAGGGCGGGTGTCGTCATAGTACGGACTGCCTTTCATAGCCACCCTTCCAAG
This sequence comes from Conus betulinus, assembly GCA_016801955.1. Classification (NCBI taxonomy): domain Eukaryota; kingdom Metazoa; phylum Mollusca; class Gastropoda; order Neogastropoda; family Conidae; genus Conus; species Conus betulinus. Next base: position 40,937 of record JADBJO010013331.1, on the reverse strand, counting down.
AGTAGTAGTCGTTATATTCGTTGTTGTTGTAGCCGCTATTGTAGTAGCCGCTATTATTGTAGCGGGTGTCCTGGCTCCCTGCCGACTGTCTCCACTGCTGCCGTGAATGGCGGGCCCTGGTTCTGCTCCTCCACCACCAGTCTGCTTCCCCGGTAGTAGGCATGTAGGCCCCGGCGTCGATACTGCTGTATTGTGTCCCTCTGTCGGTCGGTAAGGTCTGCAGCCACTGTCACATTTTTTTTTCCGAAGGGCCGTCCTGCCCTCCCTCAGCACTGTCATCCTGTCTGTCCAGCGCGCAATGTTTACGATCATTGGCGGGGGGCGACCAGTAGAATCTTTGTGACGTCCAAGACATTGGGCACGCAAAATATCATCCGAACGCCAGATTTTCCCTGACACTGACCCATCCAGTATACGCACCACAGACTGAACGCAGTCTTCGATCGTTTTCGTTCTCCGGGAGCAATGGCACATTGAAGAATTTTAAATTGTCACGTCTGGTGAACCTTTCTAGTTTTTTCCACCTTTTCATCTAGAATTGTAGTTGATCGTGTCAAATTCTGCTCAAGCTGGTTTACCGTGCGTTTGGTTTTGCTAATCTCATCCGCTGCTGTGACCACGGTTTGTTCGAGTGTGTACGTTCTACTTCGAAGCTCTTGAATCTCTTTCTTAAACTCACTTGCAATCCGGTTTAAATTTTGCGCAACTTGCTGAGTCACCGCACCAAGTCGATCATCCAGTATTTTTATGCAATGATTTTTCAAATTCTGCTCTCTGTTTGTCTAAAATATTTTGAAGATTTGATTCCATACTTTCATCTGTTACTTCGTGTTCTTTTTCAAAAAAAAATTATCGGGGTATAAAATCCTAGTAATCACTGTACGAAAAGCAAAATAGTGGGAGAGCTTCAAAAACGCGTCCTGTCGACAGCTTGACCACGAACTCACTCCAGAGAGAGAGAGAGAGAGAGAGAGAGAGAGAGAGAGAGAGAGACACGTGATCATATAGGCAGAGACACAGAGACACGGAAGCAAAGAGAAAAAACCCTGACACTGATTCGCACACACATACCCACACCCACACCCACACGCACACACACACACACACACACACACACACACACACTGACAGATGGACACACACACACACACACACACACACACACACACACACACACACACACACACACACACACACACACACACACACAACACATTTAAACAATTAAACACACACACACACACACACACACACACACACACACACACACACACACACACACACACACACACACACACGCACGCACGCACGCACGCACACACACACACGCACACCAGGGCGCGTGTACACACGCAGGCGCGCAGACAAACACACACAGACAGGCGCATGCACGCACGCTCATACGCACGCACACACACACACACACACACACACACACACACACACACACACACACACACACACACACACACACACACACACACACACGCACGCACGCACGCACGCACACTAATACTAACACACACTCACACACACACACACACACACACACACACACACACACACACACACACACTCACTCGCGCGCGCGCGCGCACCCCCCTACCCCACCCACACACGCACACACACGCACACACACACACACACACACACACACACACACACACACACACACACACACACACACACACACACACACACACACACACACGCGCGCTAGTGTGTGTATGTGTGTGTGTGTGTGTGTGTGTGTGTGTGTGTGTGTGTGTGTGTGTGTGTGTGTGTGTGTCCATCTGTCAGTCCATCTAGCGCGCGTGTACACACGCAGGCGCACAGACAACCACACACAGACAGACGCATGCACGCACGCACGCACGCACACACACACACACACACACACACACACACACACACACACACACACTAATACTAACACACACACACACACACACACACACACACACACACACACACACACACAGAGACTCGCACGCACGCACGCACGCACGGATACACACACACACACACACACACACACACACACACACACACACACACACACACACACACACACACACACACACACACACATCTATTTATCTGTCTATCTGTCTCTCTATGTTTATATGGATCTACCCATATACATATCCATCTATCTATCTGATTATCCATCTATCTAGTTCTCTATCTTGTTATCTTTCTGTCTGTCTGTCTGTCTGTCTGTCTGTCTGTCTGTCTGTCTGTCGGTCGGTCGGTCGGTCGGTCCATATATCTATCTCTCTATTATGTATCTATCTATCAATCTCTCGCTCTCTCTATTTATCTATATATCTATCTGTCTATCAATCTCTCTCTCTCTCTCTAACTATCTGTCTATGTACCTACCTACCTATCTATATATTTATCTCTATGTCTGTCTCTCTATCTGATATATGTATCTATCTATATATGTTTTGAACACCCATTGACAAAAGCACACATACACACAACACACAGAAGACACACACGCACGCACGCACGCACGCACGCACCCCCTACCCCCCCCCCCCCCCCCCCCCCCCACACACACACACACACACACAAAAGCACACAGTCACATCACACACACACACACACACACACACACACACACACACACACACACACATGGGCGGACACGTGCACTCAGAGAGAGAGAGAGAGAGAGAGAGAGAGAGAGAGAGAGAGGGTGGGTGGGGGTCAACCGTTAATAGGGGATCATGTCGAAAGGAACCGTTGTACATGGGAAGCCTATATAACTACCGTACTTTGGGTGTGGAAGGATTCAGAGTTAGCATCCCCAGGTTGCCTGCAGTGTGTTTTGATTTGAACTGGTCTTTTGTGTGTTCTTTTTTAACTCCAGCGTAAGCTTCTCTTCTCTTTGGTATGAGCGCAGTGTTGTGCATGCTTGAGTGTTTCCACACCAAACCTTTCTTGTCTTGCCTGTCTAGTCCAATATGTCCTATTGATCGGTTCCTCGTCAGTTAAGTACTGCTTGAAGTGATTTCAACAGTTCATTTATCTCTGACCTAGATAGAATAGCTGGTTAACCCCATGACAAGTTAGAAACTGAAGCCGTAAACGAAATAATACACGCACTGGGTTTAACTGATGGTTTTTTCGACTGAAAAATCGTTTACTTGGAGGAGATCAGATCTGTTTATTGCACATCGACTGAATAACGTGTTTTTTTTGTTTGTTTGTTTGTTTTTTTTTTACCTAAAACATTCTACATCTGTGTCCATTATCTAAGCACATAAGTGTCACAGAATCGGATCATAAAGGAGTGGTGTTGGAATCAAACGATAATTGTATCCTTGTTTGTGGTCCGGAATTCTGACTTTTGAAGAACAATAAACAGTAAAGAAGTGGGGTGTCTTTGCTCCCATAAGGAACCTTATAACACAGAGTAACTTTTATTCAAGACTGACACAGCCTTTTAAACTTGAATAAAGTCAGACAAATACAAAAACGAACAATGTAATATTGGGGGAAAACAAGCGCAGGCCAACAACTAAATTGTCTTCATAGTAATGACTTTGGCAAAACTTTGAACTCAGGGAGGGCGGGGGCGGCAGGAGGTTGAAGATGTAAAAACTGGGAACATGAAATTAAGAAAATATGAAAACTCTTCACTGGCTGCATAAGGGAACCATTGCAATCCCTTTTAAAGGCAAATATATTTGTATTGCCTGCTCCGAGGCCTTTCGTCCGCTGGTCGGAAACTCATCAGGGAGACACGGCTGGCTGTATCTGCGCTCCTGGCGTCAAATAGAGACACACCACAGTCCATAATACCGTGGTGTTCTCACCACCAGGGTGCAAAAAAGAGAGAAATTAAATCATAGAAAATCATTTGCTGAAACATTGAACAGATTCTTAGATGTCTTTGTCAAGGGAAATGAAGAGTAGGATGTGTCAAAAAAATGGAAGTTATGCAAAGTGGAATCAGAAACTTTTGTCATGAATTCGGTAAATCATTATGGTGTCAAAAATAAAATAAATCATGAACACTACAAACTTTGTTTTTTGGGGTCCTCCTTTTTTATTCTTTGATGGAGAAGTTGTTGGCCTTCGCATGTTTTTCCCCCACTATTAGATTGTTCGTCTTTGTATTTGATTTTATTCAAGTTTGAAAGGCTGTGCCAGTCTTGATTAAAAGTTACTCTGAGTTAATATTATTAGAGACTTTGCAACTACTCTGAGTTAGGTTTTCTTATGGGAGCAAGAGTTCCCCTGCTTGTTTATTAGAGAAGAGTTTTCATATTCAAAATGCATTTTCTTAATTTCATGTTCCCATTTTCTTCATCTCCCCCCCCCCCCCCCCCCCCCCCTCCCCTTTCAAGCCATTACTGTGATGACGGAGGGGTTGTTGGCCTGCATTTGTTTTCCCCCAACTGTTAGATTGTTCGTCTTTGTATTTGTCTGACTTTCTTCAAGTTTAAAAGGCTGTGCCAGTCTTGAATTAAAATGCACAAGAGTTACCCTACTTTTTTTTATTATTTGTCTTTTGGTGAATAGTCGCGTATTATTCCAAACGTCTGCTGACATTCAGAACGATGAATAGTTATCGAGCTGAAAAATCAGGCGAAGACAGTCAGTCTTGCTTTGCACGGTTTTGGTAATTAGTCATTTGAGAAATAGATGGGGGAGGAAATGAGAGGGGATAGTAAAGATAGCAACAGCGAGGGGAAGGAAAGGGAGGAGGGGCGGCAAACGTTAAGCAATTATTCAGCCTGACTTTATGGAGGGGTGAGGCGAATATAATGTTTTCGGAATTCGGAAACACATAATATCTGTATGTAAAAGACAACAACTGCATCATTTAAAACGTGAGGTGTTGCAGATGACTCAGTCATTCATAGAAATTTTAAACACACACACACACACACACACACACACACACACACACACACACACACGACGTGTATAAACAAATATATGATGACATGAATGTATTATCTTATTATTGTCATGATAAATAAATAATGCATTCTGAATGTCTTCAATCATAAACGATAAACGTAGGAAGGACTCCAAACCTGCATATTTTAAAATCATGAGCTAGTTACGGTCTTGTCTGGTATAATCGTGTGTGTGTGTGTGTGTGTGTGTGTGTGTGTGTGTGTAACAAATCTGAAAGAAATGTTAGCGAACCGCCCAAAATGAGGACAAACGCATCACAAAGACAAAACACGACGCGTTTTGACCTCTTAGGTCTTCTTCAGGCAAGATACAAAACAAATATTACAACGAAAAGAACGAATAATCACTTAGCTTCGATCGCGTCAGCGCAGGATAGGCGTTAAATGAAACGAGGCTGCCAAAAGAGAGTTTATGTATGAGCTATGGCTGTGCCTAAAATAATTATATTATTTATGGCAATAATGATGATCAAAATATTGAACAAAAAATGAAGACAGGTTTACTACCACTTTTGGTGATAATATGGCAAAAGCAGTTGTAGTATGGGGGGGAAGGAAAATGGGTTAGATGATTTTTAAACAGCGTGGTCGCTGTGGCAACAGCCTTAGCAGCGATGGCGATGGTGATGTGTTTTCTCTCCCCCTCCCTTTTAATTGTTTGTGATTCCATTTGTTTTGTCATTTATTTTCATTTAACGTATAAGGCGATACATTTCGTTTTGTGAATTCATTTGAAATTAAGAAAGACTAACAAAAAGAACATTTAAGAACTAAAATTGTATAAAGAATTTATTTCCATAAAAACTTAGGTATTGTGTTTTTTTCCTTTTTTAGGGAAAAAAGCAGAGATAAGCATCGAACCTCATTTTTTTTTTTAATTTCAAATTGACAGCTGTTTTCGAAAGCAAATTACTTTTGGAAAAATACATTCCTTGGGTTTCATATCTATCCTGTTTTAGTAAGCTGTTTTCTGTTTACACTGAAAATTGAATTCTTTATTTGTATGTATTATAATCATGTTTTTGTGAAACATATAACACCATCATATATCGCCTTATTTTTTTATTCATTCTTAGAAATTGTTTTGTGTTTATATCTCTGCCCTGTTAAGGCAAAAAACCAAGCAAGTCATAAAATCTACTTTCGAGAAAAACGCATTTTTGTGTTTTAATTGAAACAGTGTCAAACAGTGTCAATAGTTTTTTTTTCTCTTTTTATTTCTGGATTAAATTCAGGACAGGGACGAATTATTTTGTCCATTCATGGTTTTTTCGATAGCTTCTTTATTTTCTATTATATTTCAATTTTTATGGACGTACTTTTTTCTGCCTAAACATTCTAATAAAACACGCTTATTTTTTTTTTTTGTTGTTGTTGCCAAAAGCGAGTATGTGTACACACTTGTTTTTGCCACATTATTTTAGATCAAATTGTTTGTTAAATATTTTACTAAAAAAAAAGGTAGATTTATGCAAGTAGTAATTTTCATATGCGCATTATATGCTGGTCATTTTTCTGAGTCAGTAAGTGTATTACAGTGAAACCCGGTTAATCGAAAGAAACTTGGTATTACCTGAGGACTTCTAATTATCATCTAAAAATCATCCGCGTGTTCTGTAATTTCAATTTCTGCCTTATCTGAAACAGTATTCAAATAAGCATAAAAAAGTGAAATGAACTGTGCAAACCAAGAGTGGTCCCACCCAAAGGCATTTTCAATTAATCGAGTGATACTGCAGAATAGACTTTCTAGGAATGAAAAGGGTGAGAGAGAGAGAGAGAGAGAGAGAGAGAGAGAGAGAGAGAGAGAGAGAGAGAGAGAGAAAGAAGAAAGAAAGAAAGACGGACAAACAGAAGAGACAGAGAGAGAGAGATAGACACAGAGACAGACACACACAGAGATAGCGACAGAAAAAGATTGAAACAGAGAGAGAGAGAGAGAGAGAGAGAGAGAGAGAGAGAGATTGAGACAGAGAGAGAGAGAGACAGACAGACAGACAGACAGAGAGAAAGGGGTGGGAGGATAGGGAAAGGAGGGAGACGGGAGTTAGAGGGTGGGGGGGAGAGAGAGAGAGAGAGAGAGAGAGAGAGAGAGGAGAGAGAGAGAGGAGGAGGAGGGAGGGAGGGAGGGAGAGAGTGATAGACCATCACTGATGCACAACATGCCAAACAGTTTCCATCTCCATAATTTTTATTTGGGTCAGGAATGGAATATCGTCCGGAAACCAAACACATGAACTTGATCAATAGCAACTCACACACATACACAAATTCATTACATTCTGATTCCTGATATACAGTCAATACAATGTAAGACTGAAAACAATGCTGTTTGAAATACGCGCTCTAAAAACGTTTTTTGCATGACAAAAAGTTCCATTTAATACAAGGAACATTTTCAGCTTATCATAATTTATGTTCCTGGACCATAATCTCTATGACCATAATGATAAAGATGTATGTATTCATGTTTCCAGTTTTCACTGAATTCGCTGCATGTATTCTGCGACTTATGAGGAGTGTAGGAAAAAGTGAAAGTCTTTGGGAAAAGGCATGTGAACTGGCAATTCTATGTGAGAAAGATGAAACGACAGGAAGCAAAGACACAGGGAGAGTCCATTGGACAGAGTGAGGAGGCTATGTGCACTGTACTTCTAAAATGTGAGATAACTGTTTGCACAGCCAGCTCCCCCCCCCCCCCCCCCCCCCCCCCTCCGTCTTTCCCCTCTCCATCTTTTTTCCCCGGTATATACTAATGGAAGTGACTTGCAGAATGAGAGGTTTTCCATTGCCCTGAATGGAAGTATGAAGTATCCACACAATACTGTAAATTCATGCCAAACAGCAGGGTAGAAAGGGGTCCATAACATTAACAAAATGGACATACTTTGTCAACATGCAAGAACACAATTTTGTCTCGGGCAGAAACAACAAAAAAAAAATGTAATCAACGAAAATTTATTAATTTTTTTTTGACAGATTTTTTTTTTTTTTTTTTTTTTTTTTCCCAGCGATCAACTCATTTAAAACCAAAGATATCAAACTTCTTGTTTTGTTAAAAATACGATGAACTGTTTTGTCTAACATCAAATTCTAGCAAATGACTTTCAAAATATGGCACAGCATTTGAAAGAGGCTGACGTTGATGAGTAAAACCTGACTGTTCCCTTTCATGTAAAAAAAAAAACACCATTGAGGCTTTCCCTTTTCCAAAATGTGAACTACCGGTAATGTCTAGGGCACACACACAACGAAGTGGTTCATACAGCAAGTGTTTTGACTTCTGCTGTGTGTGTCTTTGGCTGAAGTCCACATTACGGAAAAGGGGAAGTCTGAATGGGCTTCTCCTCCGTAAACGGGAATGTCCACCTGTGAAGATGTCTTCGTACCGTGAGGCCTCCAAACTGTGGATATATTGACTGTATTCTGCAGCCGAGCACCTTGGCAAGGGCATGAAGTTGCCACACCCCCATGTAGCTAGAGGACTTGCTAACGTCTTCGATTTCTGTAGTGAGGACGCGTCTCAGAGCAGAAGGAGTATGTTTCTCAGCACAAAACTTCCCTGAATATGCAGCATAAGTTTTTTTGTGAGGTTATCAGGCACAGGTTTCCTTTCATAAAACAATCATCATCGAGGTACTGATTCAGACTGGAGGACAATTCTGGAACAATCCTCATTCTCATTTCATCATGGAAGTCTTGAACATGATAGACCATCACTGATGCACAACGAGCCAAACAGTTTCCATCTCCATACATCTTTTATCGGGGTCAGGAATGGAATATCGTCCGGAAACCAAACACGTGAATCTTGATCAATAGTAAATGCAGCAGAGTCAAAGTCACTATTAACTGTGACAGGATATTTGCTAAGACATTTTCACATTTCAGTGTAATCCTTCGGATGTCTTGTATGGCTGCAGCATTGTTCTGCTCCATCCGCAAGATATGGAACAGTTCGTCTTTTGGAAGAACTGCTGACATCCATGGAGCTGCAAAAAGGAAGCATTTTTTTTTTTACCATTAGTATATAGATAGATAATTAGGCACGTTGAGATGAAAATCAGTAAATATTTGTGTTGGACATGGCTCAATGGCGATTTAATTTTAAAACAAGGGCGTCGCCGAGCGACAGACATGTCCGACACCTGCACGCTATGCACTCGCGACACCCCATGAGGGTCATCTGCTCTGTCAACCAGTGCCTGAGCTTTGACTGAAAAAACAGAATTCGGTTTTCAAGGTCATACGTCAAGATCATGACCTTAACCTTAATAATTCTTTTTCGGTTCTTTTTCTACTAAGATGGCACACTACCACATTAAATATCAAGCCGTTCTGTCCAATTATCCTGGAGATAAGCTTGGGACAGTCAGAAGAAGAAGAAAAAAAAATTACCTCCAATTTTCAGGCTCCAGCAAACGTATTGACCATGATCTTGCTTGGAACACAATGGTCAGAAGCGCAATAAACCAAACCACCTTCATACCAAGTTTCAACATCCTATGCTGACCGGTGCTCGAGATATGGCTAAAAATAGATTTTGTTTTCAAGGTCATACGTCAAGGTCATGACATTGACCTTGATCATTCTCATTCGAATCTCTCTCTATTAGAGAGGCACACCACCACACAAAATTTCATGCTATTATCCCCCAATCCGTTTGGAAGATATCTTGGGACAGACGCAAAAAAACAAACAAACAAACAAAAAAAAAAACCTGCAACCGTGAGTCAGAATGATCACCTTTGTATGGACACTGACCCATTCTTTTATTACTGTATTAGTCATTACATAAAATGATTTATTAATTTTATGTTAGATCAGTTTTACAAATCGTAGGATTGTTTCATTAGCTTTTGTGAGAAGACACAGGCCACAGAACCGTTGCTAGTACCTTGTATACGCATTTTGCTTGTTGTACTCCTACTAAATCTGCCCTGTTACTTTAGAAAATCTTAGGGCCGATAGGCCCAATCGGTCTCGCCAAAACCGAAAGTTACGCTATTTCACGGAATTTTGAAAGTCGGGTTACATGATGGCTGGTGCTGAGCAAGGCCCACATATTTTTGTTTCGCTTCAACACTTATATGTAGCTTTAGTCAGTAACCCTTCAATTTGAAAACTAACCCTTCATTAGGGCAGCCAGGGGTCCTATAACCGTATAACGCAGTGCAACTCTGATCTTAAAAACAATCTCAAGCTCTGTACACATAATAATGACCAACGCCCACAAAATAATAGATAAGTCGGATTTTAAGAAAAATGGCTTTAAAGTTTCCCTACTTTCACCAACCATTTGCAACCGAGGGTTAATCTTGCAGTAAACTTATGAAAATATGGGAAACTATCAAAATAATCATTGCAAACACTTTAATAATTGAATGTTATCCCCAGTCAAATACATATTGGTGCATTTAATGGCTGTTCAGGGTGTTGGAAAATGAAAAAAAAAAAGATTTTCTTATGTGATAGATAACTTTGTTTTTAATGTTATCTTAGCACAGATACACTAATCATAATTGATTGAATTGATAGGTATTTTCGAGTTTCATTTGGCCCAGCGTTATAAAAGTGGGTTGGGTTCTTGGAGGGGAAAAAGGTAGCTCTCTTGCACTGTGCACATACCGGACTCACGATTCATGACATCCTATGATAAAAAACAGCATATATTCGTAATGAACAAACATACCTTATCAGAAAACAAATGATGTTCATTATTCTTTCTTCTTCCTTATCAGTTGCCACAGGTGGAATCTCTCTTGTCCTCTCGCACACACACACACACACACACACACACACACACACACACACACTATATCCCGACGATCAAAACCTGTGCTCCCTCTCCTCTCCACAAACAAAGACGCACAATAATATGTTGGCCATCAGCAGCTGAAATGCATTAAATGACCATTTTGATCTGCATGCAGTTACAGGAAAACGTTTCTGCCATTTGCAGATCTGGCAGAGGCTGCCCATTGCAGTTCATACCTGTATCTTTGCATACGTCGCTGTCACCAATTTTTTGGCATTATCGCGACAGCGTTATACCTGACAGATCTGCACTTCCTTCAATTCGTACAACTGGCTCCTCATTTTCTTTTTAATCTTCGATCTCGAGTTGACCAGGCTAAGACTGACACACGCCGGTCGAAGTCGATGGGGAAGTCCCATCGTCAGCTTCGCTGTCAGTTTCGTCATTGGAATCGAAATCAAAATATTCATTTTCATTGCTATTGCTTGTGGTGAAATATTCGTTTATAGGGCCGATAATTCACTGACCTTCATAATCGAAAATATTTCCTGATTTGGATGAATTTAACAGCCTTACAATACGTCGATCCAAAAATCTCATTTTACCCCCGCCCGCAGTGGCGATCAGCACTGCGTGACTTATCTATCATTTTGTGGGAGGCCGTCACAATGCACACATCCACTGACACATGCATACACACTCACGCATCCATAGGCTTGGCACTGAATGCACCTTTCTGGCTAGATTGATTACCAGTAGTGAAGAAACAGAAACTGAAAAACTAGATCAAGCCAAAATTAGATCAAGCAGCCAAATGACTGGCCCATTATATTTTCAAGCATTTGCACGGCCAAGACGACAAGCTACATCACACAAACGCATTAAACATTATCAACATTACTATATTACAAGTATTAAACCAGAACTTACTCTGATGTATCTGAATCGCCCCATGTTTACTCGCCACACGACTCCCCGACACAAGTAAAGTAACAAGTATTATGATTGGTTTGCATCTAGATCCTTTTCTCTCATTGGCTAAAGGACATACTCTCTTTTGCCATCAGATTGTGATCGACTTAGCATATAGAGGGTATTTATAGTAACATCAAGGGAATCTGGAGTTGTAGGACTTACTTCATTTCTGTCAAAACATTCTGATACTTAAAATAAATTTAGCATGGACATACTTGCCTAAATCTGGAAAACTAAAGGCTGTTCAGCCTCAAACATAACACAGAAGATGCGCACCTAAATGGTGACTTTGATTCAAAAATAAACTCATTTTTGACAAATAATGGACTTACTTGGCTTTGCCTTAACATGGCAGATCTGTTGACGGTTCATTATGGATGATCTTTATAAATATGTTCAGCAAGCGGAACGCTTGGGTTTTCATGGAAAAAAACTTACCAGCTATGTGCAACAATGCATAGATAGGGCAGACAGGCTAGAGAGAGAGAGAAGAAAATCAAAGGAAACTAAACTAGAGTTAGAAGAAAAAAGACTACAAAGGGAATCTGAATTTGAAGAAAAAAGACCACAGAGGGAATCTGAAGAAAAAAGATAAAAAAACGTCAATTTAAGTTGATGCAGTTAGAATTAGAGACCAATGCTGAAATTAAAAGATTTTAGGCATCAAGAGAACCTCCACCAGCTCCACCAGTCAGTTCCGTAAGCGCACCTCAACCCAAAACAGCATACATTCCAAAGTTACCGCCTTCCGAGAAAAAAAAAAAAACGGATAACATCAATAGTTTTCTTTTCCGATTTGAAAGTCACGCAACGTCTTGTGGTTTAGGGCAAAGGAAAAGTGGGCATTGTATATTGTGTCGTTGTTTAAGGGTTGCGCTTTGGCACTGTACCACACACTCGCGGCGAAACAAAATTTAAACTTGGATCAATTGAAAGCAGAACTCCTCAAGAGAAAATGTCATGTTCTGCCGATCGTTTTCGCGAACGTTTCCGTTCTGTGCGCCCTGACAAAGGAGAATCGTTTCCGTCGTTTCTAATTCGTATGAGTCATTGCTTAGATCAATGGATCGATTTGTCAAAAAAACAAACAAAACTTTTCAATCACTGCGAGATCTCCTTAGAGAACAACTTTTCCAGAGAGTGAGCAAAGATCTGGCCACTTTCCTTAAAGAAAGGCAGTTTGAAAGGTTTGAGGAAATGTGTCAGATGGCTGATCAGTATTGCATCGTTCACCCATATTATTCCCCATTCACCCACTCAAGCACATACTGTTAGTTAGGCAGGATTATCTGTCACTGCAGATATGTATGCTTATCTCCTCCTATTTCTTAAGATAAGACATAAGAGCAAGCTTTGTTTATAATTCAATATTTGTTGCAGTCATTGCAAACACCAAGCTGCTCTGTAAGTTGCTAGAATGGTGCTCGGTTATTTATCAATGGAATTTATTAGTTTATTGTAATTTAGTCCCTTGCAGCTTCATTCCAGAACTGGCTCTCAGCACGTGTGTCTTAAGAGGTTATATTTTTATATTTACTACTGTTCACAACAAAATGTGGCTTGCTTTGCTCTTTCATTATTGTCTTTTGCTTCTTAGGTGGTGTGTTTTGTGTGTGTGTGTGTGTGTGTGTGTGTGTGTGTGTGTGTGTGTGTGTGTGTTTAACTCGACAAACCTACTACGGTATTGCACACCAGCCTTTTTCTGGGATAGCATTCTTCTTAAACTGAAGGACTCTCTGCTACCACGCTCTTTGCAGGTTTCTTTCTACTTTGTTGTGGTTTCTAAAACCCAAGCAATATATAGTCAAATATTTGATTTATTCATTCTGTTATTATTATTATTATTATCATTATTATTATTATTATTATTATTATTATACTAAGATACTATGGTATTGCACACCAGCCTTTTTTTCTGGGACAGCATTCAGCTTGCATAAAGGTAATTTTGAGAAGCATTTATTATTCCCCATCCACTCACTCAAGCACATGCTGTTACCTAGGCAGAATTATCTACCACTGTAGATATGAATGCTTATCTCCCCCTATTTCTTCCAGCTAAGACATAAGCGCAAGCTTTGCTTATCATTGGATATTTCTTGCAGTCATTGCAACACAAAACTGCTCTGTAAATTGCTGGAATGGTGGTCAGTTACTTATATATTCTTGGAATTTATGGTTTAATCTAATTCATTCCAAGGACTGGCCCTCGGGCACTTGTGTATTAAGAGGTTATCTTTAATATGTTCTACTTTTTACAAGAAAATAGAGCTTGTTTTGCTGTTTCATGATTGTCTTTTGCTTCTTAGGTGGCACCTTTGGCTCTGTGTGTGTGTGTGTGTGTGTGTGTGTGTGTGTGTGTGTTGCACACCAGCCTTTTTCTGTGTTAGCATTCTGCTTTAAACTGAAAAGGCAGGGGAGTCAAATTCGCACTTTATAAGGTTACTGAGGAGAAAAAATCAGGTTTCGAAATACCGGTATCTGACCAGGAGCTTGCATAAGACTCATTTTGAGAAGCATTTATTATTCAAAACTTTTAACACCAGAGATGTGGTCTGCTGCACTTCCAACAATCTGGTGTACTTGATTGACTGTGCAGCGTGTCATGATGTGCAGTATGTTGGGGAGACCGGCAATACCCTGGTGGAGCGCTTCTATACCCACAGGTATGACGTTAGGCTCAAGAAGGACACTTTGGTTGCCAAACATTTCAATGGCCCTGGTCACCAGTTGACCGACCTCCCCTTCACAGTCATCGAACATATGAAAAGTCTTGACATCAGTAAGCGAAGAGAGAGAGGGAGAGGTTCTGGAGATACAAGCTGAAGACGAACTATCCCACAAGGGCTCAATGTGTGGGACTGAACAGAGAAACGGAGGATGATGGAGTTGTGCACGAGAGAGAGAGAGAGAGAGAGAGAGAGAGAGAGAGAGAGAGAGAGAGAGAGAGATGATGATGATGATGATGATGATGATGATAATGTCACAGTTAATGTCACCAATGGACGTCATTTTTTTTTTCTATAACGTCACTTGTTGTCATGCGGCCTGAAGAAGAGCAGTGGCTCGAAAGCTTGCACTGAAAAAAGACGGTGTTTTGTGTTTTTATTGAATTTAAGCATTTAATATTCCCCATTCCCACTCATGCACATACTGTTAGTTAGGCAGAATTATCTACCACTGCAGATATGAATATTTATCTCCCTCTATATCTTCAAGCTAAGACATAAGAGCAAAATTTGTTTATATTTGGATATTTCTTGCAGTCATTGCAACAGAAAACTTCTCTGTAAATGCTGGAATGGTGCTCAGTTACTTATTCTTAGACTTTATGGTTTAATCAAATTCAGTCTCGTACGGATTCATTCCAAGAAGTAGCCCTCAGCACTTATGTATTAAGAGGTTATTGTTTAATATGTTCTACTTTTTACAAGAAAATATAGCTTGTTTTGCTGTTTCATGATTGTCTTTTGCTTCTTAGGTGGCACCTTTGGCTGTTTTCTTCTTAAACTCGGCAAACATACTATGGTATTGCACACCAGTCTTTTTCTGTGATAGCATTCTGCTTAAAAATTATGCATTGACCATACCATTCCTTCATCGGCATGCTGCCTCTTCTCACAGCCTGTTTAATTACATTTATCATGGTTTTAAAAATCCCAAGCTAATTTATAAATCTTTAGTGCAATAACACCTTTTTGAGTCATTGGCAAATGCTGCGTGTGCAGACTTACGCTTTCACAGTGCTATCAAGTAAGCTCTTTAATCATTAATTGTCACATGCGTCTCTCGTTGTTGATTTATCACCTGTTCATTTTTAACCTTCAATTTCAGGACAATGGAGGACTCCAGTCCGGCAGTTCTGACCTCACTGCTCTCTGACAGCTGGAATGACTCCACCACAGCAGACATGTCCACAGACACAGATGACGACTACCAGTTAATGGTTCTCTTTAATTCGATTCGAATTTACTATATGCAAGATCTTCACCTGGCTGGCTACAGGATGTGCCCACGATCAGCGGTTTGGTATCTCTCATCAGTATTGTCAGTACACAGGGCAATGTCTGTAGTGTGGCCACATCGTGTCAACGTACTCTGTACTCGTCGAGTGGGTTCTATTGGTTCATTATTGAAAAATCTCCTGTCCCCCCTTCTCTTTGCTTTGCCCTTTAACTCACACTATTTGGATGTGGGGCCTTAATACTTAAACTTACTTCCCCTTCCTATCAGAATTCCCCCGATCCGAAAGCTTTTGATGTAGGGTTTGTCGCAAGAACCTGCCATTTGTTATTGCTCAATTTTTTTTTTTAAAGATCTTGTGCATACATAGAGATATACGCGTATACATATTCTTGCCATTTTCATTGTCAAAGCCGGCAGAACAATTGTGCCCCCGGTTGATGTTTGAGCCAAAGTTTTCAGGCCGGGGGAAAAAGAGCACGGCTCTGGTTGGGACCTTTGACCTGTATGTATTGGGATTTTGTGGTCCCACCACTTTTTCCCCCCCTTCGTTTCTGGGACCTTTGCCCCCCCCCGTTATCTCTTAACCTTTCATTTTGGGTATTATTTTTTGAAATTCATAAACAACTATAAGGATGTTCCAGCGTTTTCTAAAACCCGATAATCTGATCCTACGCGATTCGGGTGGGACCACAACTGGCGTCCCCCGGGGCTTAATAGTTGCCCGGTTGTAATTTTTTTCTTTTTTAACCTGTAAATGGTTTTGACTTGGAAAAGTCGGTTTTTCAGAGAGGGCGTTTCATCAAGGTTCCCCCTAAGTTTGTTTGTGGGAGCAGAACACAACAGACCACAAGTCCGTTCCCTTCAAAGTTATGGGTGATGGCTAACGAACCCAGTCCAGCACTTCAACCACCGGTGGTCCCCCCCCCCACCCTACTTTCCCTCTGTCGGCAACACCACTTGAC
>JADBJO010013331.1:20000-23136 GCA_016801955.1 Conus betulinus | reverse complement strand
CGTTGCCTAAAAAAAATAAAAGTGTTGTCGCAGCCGACGCATTTCACCGTCAAAAAAAAAAATGCGCCGCTAGAAAAGCTTACAGTCGATCTGCAGACCAGCATTTCTTGCAAAAAACTTGAAGTCGAAGCACATGATCGAGGATCATGCCCAACTCTACCCCCACCTCCCTCTCTCATGGTTTTACGTATCAGTTGCCCCCCATTAGTCTTTCTGTCTATGATTTTATTTGTGTCGTTTTATCTTTCTGTCGGTTTAATCTTTCTATCTCTATTTGTTTTTCTCTCGCTCATTCTCCCTATGCATCGTCCTCCCTTTATCGGTTTGACTCTCTTTAGTTTCACTCTGTCCTCAAACTGTCAGTTGGTCTCTGCCTCCCCCCCCCCCCCCCTCCCCTCTCTACTCTACTCTCTCTCTCTTCTCTCTCTCGCTCTCTCCTCTCTCTCTCTCTCCGCTCCTCTCTCCTCTCTCCTCTCTAGGATCTCTCTCTCTCTCTCGACGGTATCCTCGTGCGTGTCATGAGTGTTTTGATGTATGTAGCTGTTGGAGCATGCATGTAGTGTGTGTTTGTGACTGAGGTTGTGTGGTTGTGTGTGTGCGTGTGTGTGTGTGTGTGTGTGTGTGTGGTGTGTGTGTGTGTGTGTGTAGTGTGTGTGGTGTGTGTGTGTGTGTGTGTGTGTGGTTGTGTGTGTGTGTGTGTGTGTGTGTGTGTGTGTGTGTGTGTGTGTGTTTGTCGTGTTGGTGTGTGAGAGAAGAGCGTGAGAGAAGATGGAGAGAGAGTGAGTGATGTGGTGTGTGTGTGTGTGTGTTTGTGTGTGTGTGTGTGTTCTGTGTGTGTGTTGTGTGAGTGTACCTTGAAACAACTGCATTCAAGCTCAATACATTTGTGATTCATTTGTCCATAATACTCTCTCTCTCTCCCTCCCTCTCCTTCCCGCCCTCTCTCCCTCCCTCTCTTCTCTCTCTCTCGCTCTCTCTCTCTCATTCTCTGTCTCTCTCTCCTCCGTCCCTCCTCCCGTCCTCCCATCTCTCTCCTCTCTCCCTCCTCTCTCCTCATGTCTACTCCTCTCTCTCTCTCCTCTCCTCTGCTTGTCTCGCCTCTCTCTCTCCTCCCCCTCTCTCTCCTCTGGGTCTCTCTTCCTCTCCCTTCTCTCTCTCTCTCTCTCTCTCTTCTCTCTCTCTCTCTCTCTCTCTCTCTCCTCTCGCCTAGGAGACCCCCCCCCGTGTCAGCTATCACTTTACATACCCCACCTTCTCCTGAACAGCTCTCGTGGACGATACTTCTTTCCCCTAGACCATTTACCGAGCACCCTTAGAGACTTCCCCCCCCTCCTCCCTCCCCCCTCCTCCCCCCCCCCCCCCCCCCCCCCCCCCCACAAAAACAAAAAAAAAAACCCTGCAAGTTATGCCTAAATAATCTCTTTGTAGAAGTGTATGTGCGTGTTTGAGTTTTGTTTGTGTATGCCCCCGCATGCGCGTTTACGTGTTCCAGTGTGTGTGTGTGTGTGTGTGTGTGTGTGTGTGTGTGTGTGTGTGTGTGTGTGTGTGTGTGTGTGTGTGAGAGGAGAGAGAGAGAGAGAGAGAGAGAGAGAAGAGAGAGAGAGAGAGAGAGAGAGAAACTACGTACACACGCATGTACACGCGCATGTACACATGTATGCATGGGCACACACGCACACAAACTCACACACATACATTTCCTCACTCTTGCACTCCCTTACAGTACAGGAGGGACACAAACCGTTGAAGGAGGTATGATAGGTCAGAGATGGATGGGGCAGAGAGGAGGTCAAAGCCGAGGCAACAAATCATATAATTATCGCTATAATATTACATAATAGGGTGACAGGTTATGTGAATGTCAATATGGATAGTCATGGGAAGACATATGGATAGTCATGGGAAGACATATGGATAGTCATGCGAAGACATATGGATAGTCATGGGAAGACATATGGATAGTCATGGGAAGACATATGGATAGTCATGGGAAGACATATGGATAGTCATGGGAAGACAACGAGAGACACGAAATCGTATAATAGCCGCACTCTTTTATTATGGATATCCTAATTCATTACATGCTACATCCAACTCTTAAAACTCATTTCCTACTACCTCAGATGTCTCCGAATTTCTGACTTGGATCTTATTTTAAAGAAGAAACAAAAAAAAAGAAAATGATGTGTAGTAGTTCCATGGCATTACAGTATACTTATTACAAGTTGCAGCGTTTGGACTGCTCATTATTAATAGACCTAAATAGTGTACGACGAACAAAGAGAAATAATTATGACAATGATATTTCAAAAATTTGCGTTATTAGCTATTTAACCGCTTCTTCGACCCTTATTGGACTATGTGACCTTTTTACTTCTTAACTTCGCGCGGCACCACAAAACGAACACATATTTTTGATCTTGGTCAAAAGGAACTTCATCTGTTGACAATTTCGGTTCTGTCTTCTACCACAAGACTTGAGAGGTTCAAGATCCAGCTTTGTCGGCAGTGTGTGTGTGTGTGTGCGTGCGTGCGTGCGTGCGTGCGTGCGTGCGTGTGTGTGTGTGTGTGTGTGTGTGTGTGTGTGTGTGTGTGTGTGTGTGTGTGTGTGTGTGTGTGTGTGTGTGTGTACAAATACTGACGGTGCTTTGAATGTTTCTTTTTGTTTTCGAACACTAATTCGTTTGTCTTTTTTAAAAGAAGTCATCCAAAACAAAAGATAATTTATATAACTGTGTTATGTTTCACATTTGAACATGATTATATTTAGGCCTTAGGCGCCTTTAAAACGAGCGCAATAAAAAGAAAATCCATTTTGAAACGTTGCGTTCTGCATTTTTTCTGAGTTGTTTATTTCATCAAACTAGATAAAAGCTTTAGAAAAGAAAATGGATGATCCTGTCAACCAAATACTATGTTATTAATCAATTTCAAATCACGGCTTCCTGGGAGCTTTGAATGCCTTAAAAGGACTGCAGTAAAGCAAAGCCAAATGATGCCTGAAGCTCTGCATTATGGCCTCTGATGATTTTTGGGTTACTTGTGACTAAAACGGGTTACTTTGACTTATTTGTAAATTCATGATTTTAGGTGACATAGAAGCACTGCAATTAAAGCAAGACAGCTGAAACTGTCT